>CANNZV010001089.1:0-183648 GCA_947561585.1 Caprella mutica
CATGATTGTTTAATGACCTGGCAGGGGGGTTCGGGGGGCTGCACGCCCCCCGATATACATATAGTTTATGTCTAATCAGTAATGAACTACAAAAGTGTCAATAAGGATTAAATGATATAGGTAAATAAGGATTAAAAACAGGGGGGCTCGTGACCGGGGGGGCTCATGACCGGGGGCTCTTGACCGGGGGGGCTTAGACCTGGGGGGGGCTCATGACCGGGGGGGGGGGCTCTTGACAGGGGGGGCTTATGACCGGGGGGGCTCTTGACCGGGGGGGCTTATGACCTACACCCGATTATGGATACGCTAAGACCGGCCTAGCTATGCTAGAGCCTATTTACCTATAAATTATAATAAAGTTAGGTAGCAGTAAATCTGAGTAAGGCAGGGTTTTCACCATAGTTTGAGTCAGCTTTAATTGGTCCATACCTTACTTTACATCTGTATCTCAGTGTCTGCATGATATGTTGTTAAAAAATAGGTCATAAGAATTAGCCTAAGCCCTAATGCATGCTGAATGATGGGAAATTGAACATCGGTCAAAAATAAAGTCATATAGATACAAAGTATAATATAAGACCAAAGCTCAATTGACTCAATTCTCCCAATTATATTACATTTTAAGTTAATGTACGAATACCTGATAGGAGTGCTGTGGTGTCACGCTGAAATGGAAATTCAATTAAATTAATCAAAAAACCTTCATTAAGTAGGCAGATGTCTTTGTCAAGCATTTAGTTTGTTACAATGTAACTCGATTAACTCAAAGAACATCTTGAGTGACAATACGGTACCGGTAGCAATGATATCTATTGATATCTATCAATCAGCTTTGTTATTGTTTTGATTTTGTCGGATCGTGCTAGCTTATCGAACGGGGGGCTTTTTCTTTGCTTGAAATTCAGAGGTGTAGTAGAAAGAACGGATTTTTTTTTTTTAATTACATTTTATAATAAAACTATAGAACCAAATTTGAAATGGTTTGCAGTTTTATTATCAGTAACATTAGTTCTAATGCATAGAAAAATAAAAATAATAAAGTGGAGGGGACCTTTAAAGGTCCTCTCCAGGCTCCGGGAAAAAAATGAGTTTATAACATGATATTATAGAACTAAGGTCTACGATCATTAGGTACTCTGCAAACCGCATTCAATTCGGTTTTATAAACCATGCGTTTCCGACCTTTATTTAAATTATTTTAGATATAAATTGTTTCCTAAAGTATATAAACGTTTCTATTATAAATTCATTCAATATATTATACCTTTAAACTAATATTAAATGGATTTATTAAACCTAATACCTAGTTGACAATCAAAACAAATGGTGTACATTCTTTTTCTTCAGGCTGAAATTTCTTAAATTAGTAAGTCGGAAGTAAAATAGGTTTTGTAGAGTTTTGATTATAAAAATCTTTAAAAGCATATAAAATTAAAAATATGCTACCAAATTCGATGCGGTTTGCAGCAAAATGATGAGAAACATTAGCCTCGTTAAATAAAGCAATAAAAATATTTGCTTGGAGGGGACCTTTAAGTAATATTACTATCCCGAATTTTTTTTTCAAAATAAAGATATTTTGGCCAAATGTCCGTTCTGTCAAATGTCTTTCGGCCAAGTGACATTCCGCCAAGTGTCTATCAACCCGTTATTTCGATGTCCCAGTGTTTACTGGGTTAGTAGTTTTGATAGATATTAGGATTGGTAACCTAAATAATTTTTCACACACACAAAAAGCCCTATAGTATGTGCTGCCATTCCAGCAAATATTTTTATTGTTATTTTTATATCAAAATGAAATTTGTTTGTTTTCGATTTATATCTTTAGAACTCTTGATCAATCATATGGCAACACTTTGTTTATTATCATTTGTGAATCCCGACAACAACAACAGTCGTAAGTGTCCTTAATTATTTGCCATATATTATGAACTATTATAGTATTCTTTATTAAGCAAAGCTATACATTCAATAAATTAAATCTACATTCATTAATGCTTGAAATTTCATATATGTCAAATTTGCAACCCAGCCTAGCCTAAATCTTTATTTGATGTTAACTTTCTTGCCATTAAGTTGTATTTGCAATATTTCATTTCATTTTGATATATTATCAACATTAGGTAGCTTAAGATAACCTAAAATATATATTTTTCATCTATAAATTTTAAAGTCCTAAATGCCAGCTTTACAAATGTGGTAAATAAATCTTCAAATTATCTATTTACCAAATTATCTATTCATTTATTATTCATGCATTTATAACTATGTTTCATTATTATATAAAATGTAATATTATTAGATTCTGTTTTCGCAGGAAACACCGATTACAAATGGAGAAAAGTCTAGGATTTTTATTCATCCTCAAAGCTGCCCTCCGCAGCCACACTATAAACAACGTATATCGATTCGATTTCTTTTCGATTGCTGGGATATCGAATCGATGGATTGTTCCAACGAATCGACAGACCGTTGTTTGTAGGGGATATATTTACGAGATAATTAATAAAATTGGGTATGTAAGTGGAAAGTTAAAGCCTGTAAAACAACAATTAAAATTTGGAAACTAAAAATTAATTCTACAGAAAAGTAGATACCTATAGAAAAATTAAACTAAGTAAACCATCATTTACAATATGAATTTTATAAAAAAAATGGTAGAGATATTTAATTTAATGATCATATTACAGAGTCTGAATATAGTGAAACTCCTGAGTTATGAAGTATTTGTTCCTTCGGTGATAGGACGATTCGTACCCGGACGTTTCGTTACCCAGATTTTTTTCGTTTCCAGATGAACGCTTTTTAAAATTTGAAATGAGTTATATGCTACAAATTGTACTAATCCCATACATTATAAATATATTTTTCAATATGTATTACATTTTTTCACCCTATAATATATTTTTTTTTACCCCAAATCACCGGAAATTTTCGATAAAATTAGAAAATAGTGTATGGGAATTAAAATAGTAGATTATATAGTCTTTTCTTTTATGATCGAAAAATATTTATTACCTTTGCAGATTTACGGAGGGTTATGTTTTTTAATTATGTTATTTTCATTCGGTAATGTGTAACATTTGGTTATTGGTTTTTAACCAAACGTTAATTTTTTTCAGAAGCATCAAAAACAAAAGAATTTCCCAATGTACACAGTAAAGCAATGACTGGGTTCTCTGACTGAACCACATTTTCGATCTTATGAAGGAAAATAAAATAGAGTAATTGTTATTTAACTTCTATATAGATTAGTATTCATGATATTTTCAATTCCAACTTCTCTAATTAAAGACATTAAGTGATGATTGTTAATTTTAATACCACTGATTATAATCAATATATAACCAGATACTTAGCAGACGAATGAAATGTATGTTAAACCATATAATTTAAAGTAGTATAAATTCTTGAATATATGGGATTGGTATATTGTAGTCTGCAACCCATAACAAATAAAAAAAACTTTCCAAGTTTAAAAAAAACGAAAAATTTGGTAACGAAACATCCTAGTAACGAATCGTCCGTTAACGAAACGTCCGGTCAATGTTCCATCATAACTCAGAGCCGCTAGAACTCATTATATCCTGGTTTTGAAGTTTTTTTTTATTTTGAATATGACTCAATAGAATCACTATATCCATGTTTTGTTTGAAGTTTGTTTTTATTTTGAATATGATTCAATAGAACTCATTATATCCTGGTTTTGAAGTTCGTTTTTATTTTGAATACGTCTCAATAGAACTCACTATATTTTGTAACAGTCAGCAGCGGGTGCGCAGGGGTGGAGAGGTAAAACGTGAGTGTGACGTAATAATCACACGAACTCATAAGTATCTAAAAGCTGAGCGGCGCACTACAATACGGCGCACCACTGTACTTTCTATTAATGACCTCAATGTGAAAAACTGTTATGTATTGTGTTGTATCCGCTAGTTTGTTGTTCTGCACACTTCATGATTGTTTAATGACCTGGCAGGGGGGTTCGGGGGGCGGCACGCCCCCCGATACATCTACCTAACGGCTAACTGATAAGTTTTTATTTACACCTCAGACTGAAAGTTTACAATAGTTACCCCATAAAATTACAAATACAGTTTTCTATGATGAATTTTATTTTCTATTCCAAATTAAACATCTCAATCGAATAATTAAACTGTGTAGTATAAACATTGGATTCAGGTACCGTCAGGCGTCAGACATGAATTTGATACGACAATTAGAATTAGGTAGGTACCTATCAAATTAACTCCATTTATCATTAATCTGTATTCAAATTACCTATCTAATAGAATGTACAGTGGTGCGCCGTACTGGTGTGCGCCGCTCAGCTTTTAGATACGTATCCACGAACTAAATGCTGAGAACTTTCAGATTATCATTATTATTTATTTGTTTCCCTTAATTTTCCTTTATAATAATTATTTTATAATTGTATTGTTTAAGTGGTGACTACCTAACTAAGTACTTACAGTCTGCTGAAAACCAGTCTGCAAAGCATGCACAATCAGTCTCAAGATATTTAACTTTTGGAGTGATTTCTCTCCAAAATGGCCAAAAATTTCAAATTACTCTCCAATAATTACATGTTAATATAGGATTTAAATAGAAAATTGTCACCGGATAATTCAGGAGACTAATTTCAAGGCCTCAATAGTCGCTGAATAAACTCCACAACTTCTGCTTCTGACTTCATGCATCTTTTGCAGACTGGGCTGAAAGTGGGAGTTTTTCTCTTGACAGTGTGTGATTCTGTGCCAGTCTGCAGAATACGGGAGATATTTGGGATATTCTCTCTGAACAATTTTCAATTAATACCTATATTTACCCAAATAATAAAGCATGTCCAAACTCGCCAGTCTGGAAAAATAGGTGCTTTCTGATGAACTAATTACTCTGTTGGAGTTTTACAGACTTCCAGTCTGCAGAATATGGAACATTTTTCCAAGACTCTCTGCGGGAGTTTTTGATTGAATTTTAGAAATTGGAGATCTCTGCGGGAGATCTTGAATCAATTCCTATGTTACCATTAATTAAGCTGCAGGAGATTTTGAATTAATTCCTATGTTGCAATTAATTTAGCTGCGGGAGATTCTGAATCTGTTACTGAGAGTAACAGTCTCTCAAATTAAAATCTCTGCGGGAGAAGAGACACATTCTGCAGACTGGACAGACTTCAAAAATTAATGGTAAATTGCTAAAAATTGTATAATCCGCAGCAATTAGCATATAGAGTTCATCTGTTAGCCTAAGCAGTTTTCCAGACTGGCAAACTCGCCATTTTAATGGCGAGTTTGTGACAGTTATTTTGAGCCCTTCAATTGCAAATGGAGAGTTTTATCTATTTTTCTCCTATGCTATAATGTTATTTTGGAGAGAAATAATGATAATTTGATCATTTTGGCCAGGTTATAGAGTATGGCTGGGCAATCGCCATAAATGAATAATAGAAAATAAAAAATCTCCACAGATAGCCAAGAAAAATCGCCAGTCACCATTAAAATAAGGATACATTATCCATAGACCCTATTTCTATAGGTAGGTAGGACCGTAGGAACATGTCACTGTCAGTCCGACTCAGACGTACCTAGTTAGGTACTAGATTTATATGAGATTGCAAGCCAGGTTAAGTATCTTGTTATTCTTGTACCTATAGGTTTTCTAATTCTCTTTTTTTCCCAGTTAGATCACAGAACATAGGTTATAGTCTATATAAATTAATATAGGAAGATGTTAAGGGATGTTTAGTTTAAATAAATGAAATAATAAATGTTTCACTGTTATTTGAACACCAGAGGGAACGTAATAATTGAGGGGGAGCATATCAGCCAATCAGAGAGAGACATCATCATCATCATTTGTGTGTAGGATTGCCTTTTCTGCGGCTCCAGTTCATCGTCCTATACTGCCTCCTCCACTCTTGCTCTCTCCATTCTTGCTCTCTTCCTCCACATGCTCACCAAGACGGTGATTTTCCTCTGCCTCCCCTCCTCCTCAAACAGAAACACCTCCATGACTTCCTCCTCTCTCTCAACCCTCGGTCTCTGCAGCTCAACTGCCTCCACTCTTTCCATCTCCAAAGCTCCACACTCCATCAGAAAATGCCTCAGGTCCTCCACCTCTCCCCCTCCACACATCTGACACATCCTCTCCTCCTCCACCCCCCTCCTGTCTCCCAGCCACAGGCAGTTTGTCCTCGCACCGAACCACAATCTCGAACCCTCTCCTCCTTCATAATCCTCCTCCCTCATCTCAGTCTTGCATCTTCGGTATAGCCAGAGCGTGCTCTTCTCCTCCATCTCCGCCCTCCATTCGACTTCCACTCTCTCCGCAACTCTCCTCCTCAATTCTCCTGCACTCATCATCATCACCTCATCCACCTCAACGTGTGCCCACTCCAAGTATTTCTCCGTTCTCTTCCACCATCCCACTCGACTCACTCTCATCTCTCCGATCACTCTCTTCACCAACTCACTCCCTCCCTGCATCTTCCTCCTCAAGTACTGTAGCCTTCCTCTCACCACTCTACTCTTCATCGTCCCCATCCCTATTTCACCTCTCATTCCAGCAATCGTTGCATATCTAGGTGCACCCAATATTCGTCTCATCGTACCATTTTCCTGTTTCTGTAGTTTCCCGATGTCCTCCTCCCTCAAATCCACCACCTCCATTCCAAACAGGACACTGGGCAGTACTACTGACTTCCAGTAAGTCTTGCCCATTTTTACTCTGTGGCAGCTCTTCTCGATTACCGAATACGTCATATTGCTCAGCTTTCTTGTCTGCTCAATCATCCTCCTCCGCTGTCCCTCATACAATCCACGTCTGTCTTCCACCATCACCCCCAAATACTTTATCTCCTTCACCACCTGAATTCCCTCCACCTCCTCAACTCCATCTCTGACATTGTACAGCAAACACTTGCTCTTCCCAGCGTTCACCTCCAGCCCAAGCTCGCCCGCCACCTCCTTCATAATTCTTATCATTTCCCTTGCTTCTCCCACTCCTCGAGCCATCAACAGTCCATCATCCGCAAAGAACAGGCTATTCACCTTCACTCCACACACCCACATGCCTCCTGCTCTTCTCTTGATTGCTTCAATGATCTTGTATGTCAGGAGTTTAAAGAGCAGTGGCGATGCCGTGCATCCTTGCCTTATCCCACTCTCCACATCTATAACCACTTCAGCATCTCCCACTTCTATTCTCGTCCTATCCCCACAATAGATCCTCTTCACCAGGTCCAGTATACTTGCCGGTACCTTGAATTCCTTCAGCACCCCAATCACTTTCTCCCTTTTCACCGAGTCATATGCCTTCTTGAAGTCCACCGCAACCACCACCAGCTCCTCCCCTCTGCTATATGTCCTCCTCACACATTCTTGCAAGATCACCAGGTTGTCAAGAATCTCTCCACCTTTCGTGAAACCTGCTTGCTCCTCGCACCTCATCCCATTCTCCTCCACATGCCGCTCCACCTTTTCTTTTACTATCTTCATCATCAACTTGTATGATACATCTGTCAGAGCTATGGGTCTTAGCTCTGACACTTTCGGCCTCCTTGTCTTTGGTATCATAACAGTCTTTGATTCCTTCCACTCCTCTGGCTCTCCTCCCTCCCATATCACTCCCTCTAGTCCTCTCCTCAAAGCTTCCACACATATGTCACTCCCTTGCAGTACCTTATACATTTCTGGTTTCAGCCCGTCACATCCTCCTGCTTTCCTGTTCTTCAGACCTCCCAATGCCTTCCTCACATCCTCCCTCTCTATCACCATCTCCATCACTTTTACATTCCAGTAAGGGTTTGCCAGTCTGGGTAGCCACATCTCCTCCGGGTTAGCTTCCCTCTCTCTAGTTCTCCTGAGTGTTCTCTCATATTCTTCTTTTGTTTCCTCATTCCACACATCTTCCATCCTATTTTCATGCATCTTATATATTCCTTCCCAAAATTGTTTTATTTCCTCTTCATATTTTTCCTCTTCTAGTTCCTCTCCTTCTTCTGTATACAGCTTCAGTTTTCTATTTCCATTAACTTTCTCTCCTTTTAGCTTCCTCACCATCTTCCACAAGTCCCTTCCTCCCTGCATGTCTCTTATCTCTTCTGCTATCCTATTTTCATATTTCCTCATTTCTTCACTAATCATTCTCTTTACCTTTTCCTTTTGTTCTCTATATGCTCTCCAAGCCTCCCGTCTCTCCTCCTCCTCTCTGTTTCTCTGTACTTTGTTTAGTCTTCTTCTTTTTGCTATCTCTCTCCTTATCTCACTACACATCCACGGCGGTTCCTCTCTACCCTCATCATCCACTCTCCTCCTGCATCTAGTTTTCAACACCTCATCTGCAACTCTCCTTATTGCCTCATTTATATATCTCATTGACCCTGCCTCTTCTCTTTCCACTTCTTCTTCCATTCTCTCCACATTTTTTCCTCTTTTGTGCAATAGTACGTTACCTCCTTCCACCCCACGTTCTTCTTTCCTCCATCTCTCTCCATATCAATTACCACCTCAATCAGGCAGTGGTCTGATACATCTATCACATCTTTGTTACTATCTATTTCCACTTTCTTCACTTTACCATATGCCATCTCATTTACCATCACCAGGTCTATCACACTCTTGCTCTCTCCTCGCTCCCATGTGTATACTCCGTTGCATTTCTCATCTATATTCATCAGCAGCAAGCCAGTCTCCTCAATAAACCTATTGATCTCCTTTCCATTCTCGTTCTCCTGTTGATATCCTATGTATCCCAGATGCCCGTTGAAGTCCCCCACCACCAGTATCATCTCTCTTCTTCCATCTGCATCCTCCACCTTCCTTTTAATGTACTGGAGCATCTCTCTGTTTCTCTGCAACACCACTCTCTCACCTCCAGTTCCTAAATATACTATTACAAGGTTTATTTTCTCCTTCCCCATCCTTCCCTCAATCACCATGCAGTCAGCATACTCTTCCTCTGTCTTCTCCAGAAATATACCACTATTTTCCTCATACAGGACCATTATGCCTCCTCCCTTCTTCTCCTCCATCTTCCTCATACTGCTTATCACCTCCACTTGTTGCCCCACTCTGATGTTATCAACTTTCTTCTGCGTTTCTGTAAGGCATACAACTGTTCTGTCTTCCAATAGTCCATATACTTCTGTGTACTTCTCATTTGTTAATCCTTGTATATTCATTATTTTAGCCTTGAACTCCCCTCTCGTACCTCTCTTCTCTTCCCCATCTCCTCTCTTCAAAAATTTCTACCTTCCATCACACTCTCCCTCCGGTCTGCTCTTCCTCTACTTCCACCCCCACTAGCACCTCGCCTCCACACTGCTCCCCCTCTGTTTCCACCATCTGTCACATTTTGTCTTTGATCTGTTCCTCCTCCATTTCCACCTGTTGTTATTTTATGTCTGTGCTCTTGTGAGTCTCCTCCATTTCTCTGGACTTGCTCTCCTCTATCAATCTTTATAATTTTTCCTCGCCTGATTATAAAACTAGATTCTCCCTCTCTTTGCCTCCGATCTCTCAATTCCTCTCTCAGTTGTCTATCTTTTCTCCTTTCCTCTTCTGTCATGTCTCTCGCCAGGTATACCCTTTCAAATTTCTCAGAATTCCTCAGTTTCTTTGCATTACTTAAGGCCCATTTTTTCTCATCCTCACTTCCGAGTTTCACAAGCAGTGGTCTATTGATATCATTTTTCTTTCCAATTCTTATCACCTTTTCCACTCTCATGTCCTGAATACCCATCTCCTCCGAGAAAATCTCTCCACACATCTTCAAATCCTCGCCGTACCTTTGCTCTGCTTCCTCCTTTTCCGATTCTATCAGGTTGAATATGATAATGTTTTTCTTTCGTCTCTCTCTTTCCATATCTTCAATTTTCACACACATAGCTTCAACTTGTTTTCCTTCCTGTGCGCTTTTCTTTTTTATCTCATTCATCCCTTCCATTACAATTTCCTTTTTCATATTCTCCATCTGTCTCATTCTTTCTTTGTTGTCTCCCTCTCCAATTTTCTCTCCAAGCTTCCTCACATTTTCCATGTCCCCCTTCATGCCCGCCATTTCTGCTTTCTGTTTCTCATTGAATTCTCTCTCCATTTCTTTCAGTCTAACTGCCATTTCAGTTTCTACTTCTCTCTTTGTTTTCCTCATCCTCTCCTTTGTCTCCTCATCCATTTTATCCATCCTATTCTTCACCTTAACTATAGTAGCTTTAATCTCTTCCTTTTCTAGTTTCATGTTTTCAAATTTTTCCATCCAAGTATTCTTCATTTTATCAAATGCCAAACTCATCTGATTTTCCATTTCCTTGCTCATTTTCTTCATTTCATCTTCCATTTTACCTTCACATTCTCCTTCCAGTATCCCAATCCTGTTTTCAATTCCCTCCACTCTTTTCTTTAGCATCTCATTCTCCTTTTTCAAACTCCTATTCTCCTTCTCACACTCTTCCATTCTTTTCTTGATTTTCCCATTTTCTTCTGTTAGTTTATTTACTTTATCATTGCACTTGCCACAGTACCATTTAACTTTGTCTTCCATTTTGTTCAGCATTTCATATTCCTTCTTCGTCAGTTTCCCACATTCTGCATGAAACCATCTTTTGCAGAGGTCACATACCATTCCATCTTCTCCACTGTTGACTCTCCTTTCACATTCCCCACATATCTCCACATTCTCCCATACCTTCATCATTTCCTCGCTTTCATCGCGTCCCTTTCTTCCCCGTGCCACATTCCATCCTTCCGTTCCTTTTTCTTGCTCCTTTTTCTTTTCTTTCTTTGTGGGTGTCCGTGCCAGGGAACTCATCCTGGTTCCCTGATTTTTATCTCCCACAAACAAACCAGCTTCACTGTTCAGCTCTACACCAACAACTTTTTTTTTTCACAATATTGCCTTATATCTATTAGTCACCTCAATACCTAATGATTTCACTTCATATTGTTACGGGAATTCACCATATCTTCAATATTTATTTCACAGGAGGCAGGACACAACACGTCTTAACAGTACGAGAAATTGAACCATTACCATTAACTTGAATCATAATCCGAGGATCAAAGATAAAATTTGAAGGAACAAGTTACTGACAACAACACTCTAGAAATCAAAGTTATTTACCTTTTCGTAATAAGAAAACCTCAGAAACCGTATTAGTTTAATAGTTTGGATATACATGAAATTAATTTAGTTTAATTTGAGGAGTTGTTATTTCGTGCTTCCTCAATTCAACTTGAACCTGTTATATAGCAAACTGGATGACAGCAATTCCAGGCATATAGTATTTCATCATGTTGCTTCAATATGTTTAAGTGATGAAAATTAAGTCAGAATTGAGTCATATCAATATTGTATTTATAGTGAGATTATATCTATCTTATACAATATGATCTAAATTTGTCATACAATTCACAAAAGGTACGGGAATACTTGTTCCACTCCAGACATTCCACTGATACCAGCCAATCAGAGAGAGGCATGCCGTGATGTCATACATTACAAACGTACATGAAAGATTCAAACTGATATAATGTGAATATGTATTAACTGCCATCTACCAATAACTTTAAATTAATAAGGAGAACTGAATCAGATATTAGAATGAAAGCACACCATTCATAAAATCATAACACATTTCCTGTTAACCTACAAACTACACCTAAGTAAATTAGACTAGGTAGTTATGTGGCTTACATACATGCACAATATAAAATAATTCTATAGTTCAATATAGGTACCTAATTTGAAATTTCCAATTCCACTGTGTAATGAACTTCACACTACCTAAATACCTAGGTACTTAAATAAATCTTTGAACCAAACATGTTTAGTTTAGTTTGAATCGTTTCTTTGTCTCAAACATCAGAACATGTCCAAAAGTTCTGGACATGTTCTGATGTTTGAAATAAATCTGGATCAGAACATGTTCGGTTCAAAGACTTATTTAGGTAGATTATAGATATGTAGTGTGAAGTTGATTACACATTGGAATTGGAAATTAAGTATTTTTTTACTTGATCGAAAATGTGGACCCATCCTATAATTCATAACTTGCCCACTAAAGCTGTGAATTATTGGACTGTTCCACAATTACGACCACATGTAAAAAAATGATATTATAATTATTCACCTTTTATTTTAATTAGGTAGTATTTATATTACCTGCAGATGAAATAGATACCAATTAAACTAAAAGTGATCAAAAAACGGAAAACTTCTTATAATTTGGATCTTACTTGCTAAACTTTATTTCCACTAATTGTTTAGGACTGTAAGTATATGGGACAAGCATGTAATTTGCAGCTATCATTACGTCATCAAATTTAAACCAATCACGGTCGATATAACAGTAGCATTGATGATGTAACTTAATCAAAATTTTGATTTGACAGTAGTGGGTTGTCATGTCTAATGTAGTATACTATTATACATCTATTAGATCGTAAATCTGGGTCCAAACTATTATGTACGTTTGTTTCACTTGTTTTTAATTAACACTAAGACAAGACAACCTGTACATGTCATCTTAAGTTATTATTAATACATCAACATCGTAAGTTAAGTTATTAATGTACATCTTAAGGTAGTGATTTGTTACCATTACCGTATTACGTAATCAAGCCGATCGATATGATTTTAATTGTCGCTATTATGACGTCATGTGCACAAAATACCTAAGATTGTTTGTACTATATCATTCTATGAACATTAGTATGCAACCTATAGGTATGTACAGCTAGTCGTGTCAAAAATAAAAGCACCTTGAAATGAAATGTATGCATTAGGTAGGAAGTACATTACATTGATGATAAAATGAAAATTACATATGATGATGAAAACACTGTATATTTTCATTATTATAAGATCAAATAGTCGCCATTTAATTTAGAACTAGATGGCAGATTTGTGAATTATCGCCATAACAATAAATAGAATATTATTCCAAATATATTTATCGCCATAAATTTGTAGAGAGCTGGAGAGACAAATGGCGAGTTTATGAGACATGCTATTTTACTTGGATATTTACATTAATTTTGCTACAAACAAAATAAGAGATCTCTACGAACACTTTACCAGTTTCTGCAGACTGGATTCTGTGAATAATTAATTATTTTTAATTTTCTCTTCTATGTAGGACAGTCTGTATTTCATTGTAATTTGTAAATTCCATTCCAATTTTCTCCCCTTTGAATATAATATTCTGGTAAAGTCAGTGGATTTTTAGCTATTTATTCCTATGTTTGCCAGTCTGCAGAATATGGAACATTTTTCCAAGACTCTGCGGGAGTTTTTGATTGAATTTTAGAAATTTGAGATCTCTGCGGCCTGCGGGAGATCTTGAATTAATTCCTATGTGACCATTAATTTAGCTGCGGGAGATTTTGAATTAATTCCTATGTTACCATTAATTTAGCTGCGGGAGATTCTAAATCTGCTACTGAGAGTCAGAGAATCACTGTCTCTCAAATTAAAATCTCTGCGGGAGAAGAGACACATTTTGCAGACTGGTATGTTTGTAATGTTACCATTAATTTTCGCCTTTCGGCAAGACTGCAGTATATGGGGCATTTTTAACATTTTCTGTGTGAACAATCCTTAATTTCCCGATGTATAGAATCACCGAAATGCCAGTCTGCAGAATGTGTCTCTTCTCCCGCAGAGATTATAATTTGAGAGACAGTTACTCTCTGTCCTCTGACTCTCAGTAGAAGATTCAGAATCTCCCACAGCTAAGTTCCAAGTTTTTTATTTTTTATTTATTAAACTCAACACAAAGCAAATTACAGATAATATCAAATGGTATAAAATGAGCAATCCCGTATAAGTTAAAAACTTGAGGGATAAAAGTATAAAATAGGGATAATAAGAATAGTTAAAAAGTTACATTTGGGTTATTTACAAAGTAAGAAAATAGTTGACTAGTTAAAAAAAATCATTTCTACATAAAATCATCATGGTATTTTTCCATAATAAAATCTTTGTACAGCTTTTTAAAAGAATAATTAGAAATTTGTAATGTTAAAAAAGTGGGGGATTCATTAAAAAGCTTGATAGCTTGGAAAATAGTAGACCGTTTTTCTACTTCTAGTCTAACTGGAGGTAAAATAAATTTAAAAGTTCGTGTATTATAGTCATGCTGTGGTAAGAACTTGATAAAATACCTACCTAACAAACCAACATCATCATATAAAGCGCATCTAATAAATTTCAATAAAAAATAATTACAAAGGTCCTCAAATTTTAAAAGTTTAAGATCGAAGAACATTTTACTGGTAGAAATTAAAGGAACATGATTGACATTGTGTTTCACTTTTAAGATAATTCGTAAAATTTTATTCATTAAAATTTGTATTCTATTAATATGAACAGGGTAGGTTTTTCCATAGATAATAATGGACTGGATAACTATTGAGTAGGCAAGAGAATGGTAAATTGTAAGAAGAGCAGGTCTATTGAGGTAAGGTGAAGCTGCATAAATACTGCCTTGGATTTGGCTGAGTCTATTACAAATATGGGTACAATGGTTAGAAAATTTGAGTTTGTTGTCAATAAAAACTCCTAGATATTTAAAAACCTCCACCCATTCAAGTAAAACATTATTAAAAAATACAGGTGGATAAGATGCAGGATGGGAGGGAGAGAATAGCATTAGTTTAGTTTTCGCAGTATTTGGGGTTAATTTGTTCATAGCTAAAAACATCTCAAGTTTCTTGATAAAATTAACTAGTTTAAAAGTAGCTTCATTAAAATCAGATCCAGCAAAGTAAAATACAGCGTCATCAGCAAACAGGGTACATTCAATTCCTAGGTTTTTACTAAAGTTACATATGTCATTGATAAAAATGTTAAAAATTGTCGGCGAAATCACCGAACCTTGGGTGAGACCTACATTAATAGTTCTAAAAGTTGATTTTGACTCGTTGATCTGAACATATTGCTTTCTATTATTAAAATAACACATTAAAAAATCGTTAAAATGTCCTCTAATTCCATAATGACTAAGTTTTGATGATAAAATGTCTAAATCCACTGTATCAAATGCCTTTTTCAGGTCTAAAAATAAAGCTATTGTGAATTTTCTTCGATTAAAAGAATTTAAAACGAATGAATTTAATTCCAGGATAGCAAGAGATACAGTGGATTTTTTCTTAAAACCGTACTGGTTTTAAAATTGTAAAATTGTATGTCTCATAAACTCACCATTTGTTTCTCCAGCTCTCTCCAAAATTCAACAAATTCTCTCCAAAATGATCAAATTATCATTAATTCTTTCCAAAATAACATTGTAGCATAGGAGAAAAATAGAGAAAACTCGCCATTTGCAATTGAAGGGCTCAAAATAACGCCATTAAAATGGCAAGTTTGGACATGCTTTATTACTTGGGCCTAAATTAATGGTATCATAGGAATTAATTCAAAATCTCCTGCAGCTAAATTAATGGTAACATAGGAATTAATTCAAGATCTCCCACAGAGATCTCAAATTTCTAAAATTCAATCAAAAACTCCCGCAGAGAGTCTTGGAAAAATGTTCCATATTCTGCAGACTGGCGGAAACGGATCGATTGAGTACCTAAATGGACCGATTGGGCACCAAAACAGACCAATTGTGGTCCAAAATGGACAGATTGGGGTCCAAACGGACCGAATGGGGACAAAGCCGGATCTAATCTGGCCAAAACGGAGCTAAAAAGCAATAGCTACTTTGAATGATCATATCCTATAAGCCGGAAATTGTTAACTAAATAGTAAGTGTGTGTGTGTTATGTCATCATTTCAATTCCTGGATGCTTCTTCTTTGATTGAAAATTAGTAATAAAGAAGAAAGTCGGAATGAAGAATTTATATATTATTAATAGAATATTAAACAAATTGAGAAAATATTTACATTTCTAGAACAAGTAACTTCGGTTCTATTAAATAGACGGATAAAAATTTTAGAGTGGAGGGGAGTAAAGTAGCTATTGTTTTTTTTTCAACATAAGTAGGTAGCTATTATCAGTTAAATAACTCATTCTAAATATTATTATTTTTCACCAATGTATAGTACTAACTATTTAAATGTTTTTTATGAACTACTTAGCTCTGTTTCAGCCTGATTAGATCTGGCTTGGTCCCCATTCGGTCTGTTTTGGACCCCAATCTGTCCGTTTTGGTCCTCAATCAGTCCGTTTTGGTGATTCTATGTACCCCTTAATTTCCTCTTATATTTACATGTATTTTATTGTGAACAGAAGCCAAAATATAGAATTTCTTGGAGAACACTTAACCAGTTTGTGCAGTCTGGATTTTCGGTAGGAAAATGTTGGTGGATCAGCCAAATTACTGGAAATTTTTGGTGGATTTTTTCAGCTTTTTTAAAGAGTCAGTGGGATTTTGTACACCAAATACAGTCTTACAGAGCAACTAGCAAGCATTCAATATGAATTAGGTTCAGCGAATCAGCAGGCTTTAGAGAAATTCTTGCGATGTCCGCAATTGGAATTTAAAGGGCTCAATTTTAGGGCTGTACCGATACCATAATTATTGCCAATATCAATAAGAGTACCGATACTAGGTTATGATAATCTGCCGATGCCCCATGTTTCAAAGCATGGACAAAGTTGCCAGTATATTCCAGTCTGTATTGCATGGTAAATTCCATCGACTCGCCAAGTAAAATAGTATGTCTTTTAAACTCTCCATTTGTGTCTCCAAAATTCAACAAATTCTCTCCATAATGATCAAATTATCATTAATTCTCTCCAAAATAACATTGTAGCATAGGAGAAAATAGATGAAACTCACCATTTGCAATTGAAGGGCTCTAAATAACTGTCACAAACTCGTCATTAAAATGGCGAGTTTGGACATGCTTTACTACTTGGCTGTCTTGTCGGTGGAATTTTTCTCCATTGAAAATAATATTCTGGTAAAGTCAGTGGATTTTTAGCTATTTATTCCTATGTTGCCATTAATTTTTGGTGTAAAAATGGGTCAAATGATGGTGGATCAGCCCATGTTACAGAGTAGCTATGTCAGTAAAAGCAGATTAATTGGCTTAGATATCAAAAATTCATAACTCAGATATGTCTAATTGGCTTAAAATTTTGAATTAATTCCTATGTTCCCATGTTAATTTTGGCTCAAAAATTGGCTTACAATTTTCCAGCCTCTAAAAAATCAGTCAATTTAGTGCAAATTTATGGTGGATTTTTTCAGCTTTTTCAAAAAGTCAGTGGAATTTTGTGCACCAAATACAGACTGGAGTATATTGGTTACTTTTGAGGGTTGAAATAATTGAAAAATATGTTAACAAGTAAATCACTCATAAAATGGTCTCAAGAGATGCACATGCATCAGACACCATGTTTCAGAGGCTGGAAAATTATAAGTCAATTTTTGAGCCAAAATTTCATAAAGATTCTGAGCCAAGCCAATTTGGCTCATTTTTGGAAGATTTCAAGCCAAAATTAACATGAGAACATAGGAATTAATTCAAAATTTTAAGCCAATTAGACATATCTGAGTTTTGACCTTTTAAAATCTAAGCCAATTAATTGGTTTTAACTGACATACTCTATAACATGGATCAGACATGAAGCATGAGGATATTTTCAAGTGAAAAATCTTCACTAGGAAGTCAAATTTCATCTTTAAAGTATCATTAATGTGGCGACCTGGATCCATAATCCATTCTCTCACTAAACTGGTGACTTTCCTGCCACACTTTGAAACATGACCGATGCCGATACACCGATACTTTGAAATCAACGATACTCCTGATATACCGATATTCTTTAATTACATATTATTATTAATTTTATATACCTATCTATAGCTATATTAAATGTACCGAATCTGATACAATAGTACCTACTATCAAATTCGGCAAGTCTGATATGTACCGTATAATGTACATGTCACGCGTGTTTGAGAGATCTGCCATATCGACTGATTTCTCTGAGCAAACTATTGCTCAATAGTTTGCGCAGTCATCGATCGATAGCGCAACCATCGATCGATTGTTGCGCATTCGAATGATATTATTTCTTTGTTTGTAAATTGAATTTGCACATTTTATCATGGATATCAATCGATAGCGCAACCATCGATCGATTTCTGTGCGCCCAAATGATACGGATTTTCTTAGTTTATGCATATGATTAATTTTTTTGTTTTCAATGGAAAAATATTTTTTTATATTCAATAAGGCAACCATTAGTAGATTGATTGTTGCGCGTTTGAATGATATGGATTTGTTTGTTTATGCATCTAACTGTTTCACTTAAGAGAGATTATTATTATTGATGAGAGGATCCCCGCTCGCCGTTGTGAAAGCGGATGAGCTGTACTAAATCCCCCATTGAACCGATCTAGACTAGTCATTGAAATCCTCCAGCCTCCCAATTCATTCAAGAAATGTAAAAAGATGCGAGAAGCTGAGAGTCCTGATAATTCTGTGGATGTCTGTTAGAAATCCATCCTGAGTAGAGTCCTTAGTCCTGTGATAAGAAGGGCATTCTTCAACAATGCGCTTCCTTGTCTCCGGGACCAGATGACATCATCGCCAAGTGTCATTGGTCCATTTTCCAGTAATCCTGTTATGGGATCCAAAGTTTCCGTGTCCTGTTATAATTTGCAGGGTAAGACGAAGTTCCTTCAGGTCAATGACAAGAGTCTCGGACAGCCTCTCCTATCCAGAGGCTGCTTGAAAATCTTTTTGGTCTGTTAACAAGAAGATAGGTTGGCCCATCTTCTTCTGGAAATATCCACGATGCACCTGTAACTTGAAAGTTTATATGCACTATATGGCACTGGTAGAAAGGGTTCGGGTCCTTCACACAAGGTCTTAGCTGCTTCCTTAGCTAAGAAGTCAGAGGTTTCGTTATCAATGGTACCAACGTGAGCCTCAACTCATTGGAGAGTGTTGTCAGCCGGCTGCCCCAGAGAGTTGAGGGCATTTACACATCGGTTTACCGTTTGGCTTCTGGTCCTCAAACTAACCACGGCTTTGATTGCCGCTTCTCTCCACATCAGGTTCTCCGGAAATGATGCTAGTCAGTCTCTCTGCTGCCAGAGTGATCGCCAATATCTCTGCCTGGAAAACGGAGGAGTGATAACCTAGATATTCAACTAGGTCAGTATCATTCCTACCAGGGAAGTGGACTCCTCCACCTGTTCTGCCAGATTTAAGCTTATAGCCATCTGTAAAACAGGCCACAGTCGAATCTTCCACTGTGTGGTCGGGGGTCACAGTACTTGTCTTAAATCTCTCTTGTAGATTTAACCGGGGGCTGCATAGGTCTCCCAGAAAGGCTAGAACAGGTAGGTCCCTGGAGTTCTTGTCACACCAATTCACATGGCTCTGGTGAGCCCAAAGTGTCTGATGTAACCACCCCTCCACAAACCCGCCTGCTTCAACCGGTAAGCACCTGACACCGCTTTCCCTTTGAGAAAGGAAGTCAGAGGTGGCAGGCCGAGGAGCATCTCTAGTGCGGCTGTGGGCGTTCCAGGATAGGCCGATGAAACAGCAATACAAGCCTTCAGCTGCAGTGTGGACAGCTTCAGGTCGCATGTCCGAGTCTCCAGTCCCGCTGCCCAAACCGTAACAGCGTAGCTCATAATAGGTCGAATCATGGTGATTAAAATCCACATCATGACCTTCGGAGAAAGCCTCCCAGGTCTGTCCAAATGCTCGCCTCTTTAGCAGACTTGTCAACTATATGGGGGATCCAGCTCAGCTTTGAGTCCAGGGTCACTCTGTCCACAAGTCGAATTTCTTGTCCCATAAGTCTTAAGGGGAGATACTTCCATTTGCGTTTCCATGTAAACATAGTAGCAAAGGTTTTATTGCTGCACAAGGAAAGTCCAGATTCTCTGGCCCAGTCCTCAAACCTTCCTGGACTCGTTCAATAATAGTAAAGGAGTCTATTCCAGTTGATAACAGGAGTACATCATCAGCATAAGCCTGTGCATAAACTCCGGAAACAGTTTCCTGACAAGTTCAGTCATCACCAGATTGAATAAGAGTGGTGAGAGAACTCCTCCTTGTGCTGTATCTCTAGTCAAACGAACCGAGATGCTATAATCACCAAGAGCAGCTGTGCCCTTTTGGCTCTTAAGCATCCCCGTGACCAGGTGTATCTCTATTCTTGCATTGAATAAAGCGGACCTTATAGCCGCCAGAGAGACGTTGCTAAAGGCACCTTCAATATCCAAAAACAGGGCAAGGGCTAGTTGTTTGTTGAACACTGCTTTTTCAAGCTTTTGAACAACGGCATGCAGGGCTGCACTTCTCGAGTGGCCCTGTTTGAAAGCAAACTGATTCAAGTGCATTTTTGGGTTGAGTCCGCCAATGCACTCACTCAGGTGCCAGTAGACCAGTCTCTCCAAAACTTTCAGGAAGAAAGATGTCAAGAGTGATCGGCATAAAGACAGCCCTCGCGTTGCACCATGTATCAGGAACGGGTGTAGGTCATAAGCCTCCCCGGTCATGAGCCCCCCGGTCAAGAGCCCCCCGGTCAAGAGCCCCCCGGTCAAGAGCCCCCCGGTCAAGAGCCCCTCTAGGTCATAAGCCCCCCCGGTCATGAGCCCCCCTGTTTTTAAATCCTTATTTACCTATACTATTTAATCCTTATTGACACTTTTGTAGTTCATTACTTAATAGACATAAATATATGTCTATCAGGGGGCGTGCCACCCACTGAAACCCCCTGCCAGGTCATTAAATAATCATGAAGTGTGCAGTACAACAAACTAGCGGATACAACAAACTACATTAGCAACTCTCAGTTATTTCTATCTAAGTAATTATTCATTTGTTTAACTAGGTAAATAAGGATTAAAAAAACAGGGAGGGGGGCTCGTGACCGGGGGGGCTCGTGACCGGGGGGGGCTTATGACCAGGGTTGGTTAGGGGAAACCTCAAGGAGGTTTTTTTAGTTTCCCCCAGGGGAAACTAGGGGAAACTGGGGGAAACTTGGGGGAAACCTTGGTAGTCTGTTAATGATAAATGTAAGTTTACATATTGACCATTAACATGTATTACAGTAGCTAAATGTCAAATGAATCATTGAGTCTAATGATCAATAAATGCATAATATGATAATATATTGGTATAACTACTTGTAATTAATTTATTCATCAATTAAAAATCATAATTGCCAAAATTATAATATTTAAATATCTCTAATGAATGATGATTAATATAGGTAGTAATCATCATTGCATTCCCATCATCCCATGACATGTGCAATGTTAACTTTAAGGTTACAGGGTATTGTAATTTTTATGGAACCAGTTCAGACTCCAGAGAACCAGAGTGCTCTATTCTCAGTGACAAGTCGTAATTAAGCTTGCTAGTTACCACTGCAAGTTATATAATTGGCTATATTAAGATGTTAGAACTATTTACCGAAAGGAAGCATGTAGTACCAAATATAAAAGTTTAGTTTTGTCATATTTATCTACAGTGAACAATAAAAGAAATTACAAATATTGAATATCAGTATATTTGATATTACTATCCCTTAGTTATCACAGTTTCTCACAAAGTAGTTATTATAAATCAAAGGAGCACACAGACATTGTAAAGGAGCACACATATATTGTAAAGGAGCACACAGACATTATAAAGGAGCACACAGACATTGTAAAGGAGCACACTGTACACATACATTGTAAAGGAGCCCACATACATTGTAAAGGAGCCCACATACATTGTAAAGGAGCACACAGACATTGTAAAGGAGCACACAGACATTGTAAAGGAGCACACAGACATTGTAAAGGAGCACACAGACATTGTAAAGGAACACACAGACATCGTAAACGAGCATACTGACATCGTAAAGCCCTTGGATAAGTAATAAGTATAGCTAATTTAGGTTTCCCCCAATTTTTCAGTTTCCCCCAGTTTCCCCCAAATGTTTTTTTCAGTTTCCCCCATGTTTCCCCCATTTTGGGGGAAACCTACCTTGCCAACCCTGCTTATGACCGGGGAGGCTTATGACCTAGGGGGGCTCATGACCGGGGGGGCTCTTGACAGTACCCCATCAGGAACATGACTCAGGCAGAGACTAGCTCGGAAAAGTCGAACCAGAATCTCACCCAAAGCATGACCCGCCCTATGGAACATAACAGGACTGACCATATCCCCACCAGGTGATTTATAACTGTCAAAAGTACAGATAGACTTAGCAATTCTCTCCTCCGTAATGAAGTGATCGAATTGCCGGTCGCACCAGCTCAATTTTGGCAGGGTAAAGGAGGAGTCATGGTCTATCCTTACACTACCGGGATAGTGCATGGACATCATGAACTCTAGGGTCTCGCTAGAGCTAGAAGTGTACGTACCGTCAGTTTTCTGTAAAACGTCCAGTTGTACCTTCCTTACTCCTTTGAGTAACTTACCGATTCTGTTAGAATCGTTTATGTTTTCGTAACTGATGCAGAAGTTCCACCAGGAACTCCTTTTAGCTCTACGAATCATAAATTTATATGCACGCTTGAGTCTTCGGTAATTGTTCCAAGCACTCTGAGCATCCGTGTTGGATGCTCTGTTCCAATCGGATTTGATCTGTCTCCTCCAGGCCGCCAGTTTCGTGGTCTACCAATAGTTGGTTTTCCTACGGGAACTTACAGCTTTTAGAGGGCAGGTCTCATCCAGAGCGGAAGTGAGTGCTTGTCAAGTTCCTCAGGGGTACTGAGGTCACCTGGTACACACTCAATCAAATTATTTTGATTGACTTATTCGTATTGTTTCCAATCAGTACGTTTAATATTACTACTCTCCCTAGTGACACAGACTACACCAAATTGAAGCGGATGCAGCTATTGTCCGACAAAGATGGAGCACCGCCAGTCCGATAGCTCGTCCGCTATGTTCAGAGAGGCCAGCGTTAGGTTCAGGACTTCCCTTCTGTTCTGTACAACAAAGGTCAACAAAGGTTGGTTCGTGCACTCTGTTACATTTCTCCAAATTTGTTGAGACTAGGTAATCCCCTAGGGCTTCCCCTCTCTCGTTATCATTGGAGCTATTCCATATAATATGTGCATTAGCATCACATCCTATAAGGATTGCGATGTTACTATACTCACAATGTAGGATGAGACTCCTTATCTGCATGGGAGGCGGGGGGTCATCCGAATCACCTGGCATGTACACAGAGGAGCAGGACAGTGCCAATACTGCATTCCATTGCAACAGTGACCATATCATTGTTGGTGTAACCAGGAACAGACCATACGTTCAAGGATGAAGACGCTACTATGACTGCTCTGTTACGAAAGTTATGACCCGCAGGTGCTTGGAAGAACTTGGACCCCAAAGGGTTGATGTGGCTAAGCCACCAAAAGTGTATGGCTCCTGAATAAGAGCCATGAACGCTGCATCGTGTTCCAGCTTCCTCTGCAATTCAACAGAGGCTCTGTAACATCGATGCATGTTCAGCTGCCATCCATGAACAACAACTATGATGGAAGGAAAGGGTCTAGCCCTGGATCTAGGATCCAGAGACTAGATTCAGACCGCTAGGACCCGAATTCTCACACACGACTGCCGATGATACGAGACCAGACGGGTTGCCAGTGGGAGAAGCATCCAGGTCCCCCAATGATGGAAGATTCCCAGCACCTACAGACGGGTCTGCAGGTGAAGTGGAAACCACCATACCAGAGACAACTCCTCCATCACTGTTGGCCGGGGCTTTCAGTGCTGAGGGTTGAGCTCCAGGCGTTCGGTGTCTGAACTCCAATCTGCCCATGCCACAGAATGGTCGCATCTGCAGAGCCTTAAGCCTTTGAAAGTATCCTCCTTAACAGAAAAGACGCAGATGCGCCCACGCATATGGCACTGGCCAGTTGGTGGCGCCTCAGTTGTGAGGTGCAGACCTGCCACTCGTAGGTTCGTGTTGGACACCTCCAAGAGCTGAAGGAGATCCTTCCTGCTCAATCTTGGCCACAACCAACGTAACTCATACGGTACATCTTTTAGTAGGAGGCAAGTCTCCCGGCCCCATAACCCTTACGGGATCCGGGTCCTGGGACCAGCTTCTTTGCCTCTTACTTTACCCACCCAAGTGAAGGTTCGTCCGAGCAAATTACCCGTACTCTGCCATTATGGTGAGTAGGGATGTACCGATACTATCTGTATCGGTACTCTATATCGGATCGGCAAATATTGATTCAAAAATGCCGATACCACCGATACTATTAAAGACTTATTTTTATTTATCAAGAATTCACTTATTACATCTTTTATTGCTTTAGTTTCTATCGTTGAAATAATATGTGATGAATATCATCATAACTAATTAATTTTGTTTTAAGTGTCTTTTCTTAAGTTTAACGGCAGCAGACAACAATAAACTGAAAATGAAACGTGTTCAGACGGGTAACTAAACCAATTATGACAGATGTATGTATTATGATTATATTATATGATGATTAAATAGGTGGTAAGAATTACAATTCTGGTTAAATTGTTATAAGTAATAAAAATTATTAATCTTTAAAAACGTGTGATTTAAATATATAAATCATAAGCTCACGTAACGTGACATACGAAAGTTTGTAAACAAAATGGCTGTCTGATGACGCGCTATAAGTAGGTATTTTCAAACAGACTCAGACATGTATCAAACTTGTACTAAAATGGTTATATTTAATAAGTCGTTGCTATTCAATGAATATAAGCAGATTATTAAGAATAATGGTTAAATGAATCAAATTAATCATGTTTTGGATTATAAACAATGATTACAATATTAGGAACTTATTAGTATTATAATTAAAAACAAACTGGACGAAGCCACGAATATACCAATTCGTTACATCGGTTTCTTAGTACTACTCTACTCATAAGTCATTGATGCTTCCAACCAATATAAGTGCACATTTATGGTCATAAGAACATTGAATATAAGTATTTGGTAGCTCATTGGTAGATAATGGATTGTGCATACCTACGTAGTAACTAGTATGTACATTATATGGTACATATCTGACTTGCCGAATCTGATACTATTGTATCAGATTCGGTGCATTTAATATATAGGTAAATATGATTAATAATAATATGTTATTAAAAAATATTGGTGTATCGGTATCGGGAGTACCGGAATATCGGTGATTTTTAAATATCGGTATCGACATATTACCAAAACCTAGTATAGGTATCGGCTATAATTATGGTATCAGTACAGTCCTAATGGTGAGTACAGCTCTCTACCTGGACGGGCCACTCAGGTTTACTACGTGCTCGATCAAGTACTCTTGTTTAGAGTCCTTTTCACGAGCATAAACTCTCCCATAGTAAGCGATCATCACCGGAGGTGGGTCCTACATACAATGAAAGGGTACTCTTAGCTGCTTCAGAAAACATTAGGCCTTTGACCTTCCGAACCTTCTGAGGTGGCTTTTGGGAAGGACCAGGTATAGAACCTTAAGATCGCTTCCTACTGGAAGGTTTGATGGGTTCCGACACCTCGGGTTCTATAGCCGAGGTACTCGGTCCAGGAGTCATTGGAATCGTTAGACGTTAAAACTTCTTCCTGGCATGAGACCTCTGCTTTCTCCGAAGCTTCTTTCCCTGGTTAGGCGATCTCAGCAGCTTTCGCCGTGTCAATTTTCCGGCACTGAGGTGTTCCAGATCCCGAAGTATCGGCGTCTCCCTCAGGCCGGGGAACAAGAGTAGCATCAGGTAACAAGTTACCTTCCGCATCCTCCGTGTGTGGTAGGACTGAGAAAATACCCGGGGAAGCCATATAACAGGAAAGAATTCAGGACCTGATCAAAGTTCTCGACACACTCGAGGTAACAACGGCCAGGCATATGGTCTCTTTAAGGAAGAGGAAGAAATCCCCCTCCTGCATCACGGTTACCATAGGCCCCCTGACAAGTCTCAACAGCTCCTCCACTCTTCCATCCCCAAAGTGGTTCTCAGGCCACTTCGGTTCTTTCCGAGCTTAATATGTCTACCTCCTACAGCAAACCTCGCACCTCCCAGGGCTAACCATGCGGAGGGTTGCCCCTAGCATCATGGACGCTACTCCAGGGCCACAGTTCGGCTTTGGACTATTATCGGGACAAAGCGTTATGTTGAAGGCGTCCGAAGGTCGATCACAAACACTTTTTTTTGGCTCAAACACCAGTCACCGGTTCGCACAAAGCCGCCGTATCGCCAAGGCGGGTGCATACCTTGTCTCCCTCATTTAAGAGGTAGTGTGGCATCACGGTTACACTCAGGCCCATCCATTTTCCTCCTCTAATCCCGTGACTCAGTCGGAGACCATCCGGGGAGGTCATCCAACCAGCCTGCTAGTTTCGAGGATTCCAGTATCAGAGCCTGAGTGGCCACTCAGTAAACCTGAGTGGCCCGTCCAGGTAGAGAGCTGAACTAACCACAATGGCCGAGTACGGGTAATCTGCTCGGACGAACGTTCACTTGGGTGGGTGAAGGAGGAGGCAAAGAAGCTGGTTCCATGACCCGTATCCCGTAAGGTTTACTGGATTATGGGGCCGGGTGACTTGCCTCCTACTAAGAGATGTACCGCGTGGGTTCCGTTGGATGTGGCCAAAAGCAGGAAGGATCTCCTTTCGCTCTTGGAGGCGTCCAACACGAACCTACATGTGGCCACCAACTGGCCAGTGCCAAATGCGTGGGCGCTGTCTGCGTCTTTTCCGTTGAGGAGGATACTTTTCAACGGCCATTCTGTGGCATGGGCAGATTAGAGTTCAGACACCGAACGGCTGGAGCTCTGCCCCCAGCACTGAAAAGCCCCGGCCAACAGTGATGGAGGAGCTGTCTCTGGTATGATGTTTTCCACTTCACCTACAGACCCGTCTGTAGGTGCTGGGGAATCTTCCACCATTGGGGAGCTGCATATCTCTCCCATTGGCAACCCGTTTGGTCTCGTATCATCGGCATTTGTGGGTGAGAAACCGGTTCCTAGCGGTCTGAATCTGGTCTCTGTATCCTAGATCCAGGGCTAGACCCTTTCCTTCCATCATGGTTGTTGTTCAAGGATGGCAGCTGAACATGCACCGATGTTACAGTGCCTCTGTTGAATTGCAGAGGAAGCTGGAACACGATGCAGCGTTCATGGCTCTTATTCAGGAGTCATACACTTTTGGTGGCTTAGCCACTATCAACCCTTCGGGGTCCATGGTCTTCCAAGCACCTGCGGGTGATAACTTGCGTAACAGAGCAGTCATAGTAGCGTCTTCATCCTTGAACGTATGGTCCGTTCCTGGTTACACCGACAATGATATGGTCACTGTTGCTATGGAATGCAGTATTGGCACTGTCTGGTGCTCCTCTGTGTACACGCCAGGTGATTCGGATGACCCCCCGCCTCCCATGCAGGTTAGGAGTCTCGTCCAACATTGTGAGTATAGTAACGTCGCACTCCTTATAGGATGTGATGCTAATGCACATAATATTATATGGAATAGCTCCAATGATAACGAGAGAGGGGAAGCCCTATGGGATTACCTAGTCTCAACAAATTTGGAGATATGTAACCGAGGGCACGAACCAACCTTTGTTGTACAAAACAGAAGGGAAGTCCTGGACCTAACGCTGGCCTCTCTGAGCATAGCGGACGAGATATCGGACTGGCGGGTTGACGGCGCTCCATCCCTGTCAGACCATAGATGCATCCGCTTCAATTTGGTGGAGTATAACTGCATCACTAAGGTGAGTAGGAATATTAAACGTACCGATTGGAAACAATACGAATTTGTCAGTCAAAATAATTTGATTGAATGTGTACCAGGTGACCTCAGTACCCCTGAGGAACTTGACAACGCCGTTTCAGCGGTAACCTCGGCACTCACTTCCACTCTGGACTAGACCTGCCTTCTAAGAGCTGTAAGTTCCCGTAGGAAAACCAAATATTGGTGGACCACGGAACTGGCGGCCTGGAGAAGACAGATCAAATCCGCTTGGAACAGAGCATCCAACACGGATACTCAGAGTGATTGGGACAATTACCGTAGACTCAAGCGTGCATATAGATCTATGATTCGTAGAGCTAAAAGGAGTTTCTGGTGGAACTTCTGCAGCAGTTACGAAAACAAACACGATTCTAACAGTATCGGTAAGTTACTCTAAGGAGTAAGGAAGGTGCAACTGGACGTTTCACAAAAAACAGACTGTACGTACACTTCTAGCTCCAACCAGACCCTAGAGTTCATGATGTCCGGACACTATCCCGGTAGTGTAAGGATAGACCATAACTCACCTTACCCTGCCAAAATTGAGCTGGTGCAACTGGCAATCTGATCACTTCATTACGGAGGAGATAATTGCTAAGTCTATCAGTTCTTTTGACAGTTATCACCTGGTGGGGATATGGTCAGTCCTGTTATGCTCCAAAGGGCGGGTCATGCCTTGGGTGAGATTCTGGTTCGACTTTCTCTGCCTGAGTCATGTTCCTGATACCTGGTGCAACGCGAGGGCTGTCTTTATCCTGAAACCAGGGAAACCCTTGCATCTGAAGGCTTAGTCCTTTAGACCGATCACTGTGACCTCTTTCTTCCTGAGAGTTTTGGAGAGACTGGTCTACTGGCACCTGAGTGAGTGCATTGCGGACTTAACCCAAAAATGCACTTGAATCAGTTTGCTTTCAAACAGGGCCACTCGACCGATGCAGCCCTGCATGCCGTTGTTCAAAAGCTTGAAAAAGCAGTGTTCAACAAACAACTAGCCCTTATCCTGTTTTTGGATATTGAAGGTGCCTTATAAGGTCCACTTTATTCAATGCAGGAATAGAGATACACCTGGTCTCTTGGATCATGGGGATGCTGAAGAGCCAAAGGGTCACAGCTACTCTTGGTGATTATAGCATCTCGGTTCGTTTGACTAGAGGTACACCACAAGGAGTTCTCTCACCACTCTTATTCAATCTGGTGATGAGTGAACTTTTCAGGAAACTGAACTGACTAATGTTTCCGGAGTTTATGCACATGCTTACGCTGATGAAGTACTCCTGCTATCAACTGGAATAGACTTCTTCACTATCAGTGATCGAGTTCAGGAAGGTTCAATGATTGTTGAGGAATGGGCCAGAGAATCTGGACTATCTATGTTTACATGGAAATGCAAATGGAAGTATCGCTCCCTAAGACTTATGGGACAAGAAATTCGGCTTGTGGACAGAGTACCTTACCTCGGAGTGACCCTGGACTCGAAGCTGAGCTGGATCCTTCATATAGTTGACAAGTCTGCTAAAGATAATAGATGCCTCCTACTGTGTAGGCGAGCAGTTGGACAGACCTGGGGGCTTTCTCCGAAGGTCATGATGTGGATTTTCACCACCATGATTCGACCTATTATGAGCTATGCTGTTACTGTTTGGGCGGCAGGGTTTGAGACTCAAACATGCGACCTGAAGCTGTCCACACTGCAGCGGAAGACTTGTATTGCCATTTCATCGACTTATCCTGGAACGCCCACAGCCACACTTGAGATGCTCCTCGGCCTGCCACCTTTGATTTCCTTTCTCAAAGGGACAGCGGTGTCAGGTTCTTACCGGTTGAAGCAGGCGGGTTTGTGGAGCGTTGGTTACATTAAAGACACTTAATGTGAATTGGTGTGACAGGAACTCGAGGGACCTTCCTGTTCTAGCCTTTCCAGGAGACCTATGCAGCCCTCGGTTAAATCTACAAGTGAGATTTAAGACGAGTACTGTGGCCCTCGTCCACACAGTGGAAGATTCGACTGTGGCCTGTTTTACAGATGGCTCTAAGCTTGAATCTGGCTGAACAGGTGCAGGAGTACACTTCCCTGGTAGGAATGATACTGACCTTGTTGTATATATAGGTTATCACTCCTCCGTTTTCCAGGCGGAGATATTGGCGATCACTCTGGCAGCAGAGAAACTGACCAGCATCATTTCCGGGGAACCTGATGTGGAGAGAGTTATCATATACTCAGATAGCCAAGCATTAATCAAAGCCGTGGTTAGTTTGAGGACCAGGAGCCAAACGGTAAACCAATGTGTAAATGCCCTGAACTCTAATGGCAACTGGCTGACGTCACTCTTCAGTGGGTTAAGGCTCACGTTGGTACCATTGGTAACGAAACTGCCGATTTCTTAGCTAAGGAAGCAGCTAAGACCTCATGTGAAGGACACAAACCCTTTCTGCCAGTGCCATATAGTGCATGTAAACTTTCAGTTTACCGGTGGATTGCGGATAATTCCAGAAGAAGATGGGCCAACCTATCTTCTAATCTTCTTGTAGACAGACCAAAGAGCTTCTCAAGCAGCCTCTGGATAGGAGAGGCTGTCTGAGACTCCTGTCGTTGACTCAAAGGAAACTTCGTCTTACCCTGCAAATTTCAACAGGGCACTGAAACTTTGGATCCCATAACAGGATTACTGCAAAATGGACCAATGACACTTGCCGACGATGTGACCTTGCCCCAGAGACGAGGACTCATATTGTTGAAGAATGCCCTTATCACAGAACTAGGGACTCTACTCTGGATGGTTTTCTAACGTACCTCCACAGAATTAGTAGGACTTTCAGCTTCTCGCATCTTTCTACTTTTCTTGAATGAATTAGGAGGCTGGAGGATTTCAACGACTAGTCTCTAGATCAGTTCAATGGGGATTTAGTGAAGATGGGCCCACCTGCGGCCTCACCCAGAGAACTTTAAAAAGCATCTGATTAGGACTGAATTTTGAGAAGGGTGATTGAAGAAGTGATGGTTGAGGGGAGATGGGATTCGTGGATGAGGATGACTACTTGAGGTGATATCCTACTACTTGAGGCGGGTCTGGATTATGAGCAGCTGAAGGAGATGAGCACTGGCCATGTTGAGGAATTGGTGAATAAGTGGGGGATTGAAATTGAAGTAAAGTTAACTTTTGGGTACTGTAGGGAGAATAAGAGGATTGGAGAACTTTCTGATGATAGTTGGGGGTCGAAATTGCTGTTTGGTGTGAGGACTGGGTTGGAGGATGAGGCACAGAGGGAAATTGGTGGTTTGTGTGATGCTGTGGAGGAGACTGGAGCATTTTATGCTTTACTTAAGTATCATTGTCTGGAGGCAGTAAAGGAGAGTCATGGAATACAGTTATAATGTCTATTGAGGAAGTGATGTTTTTTGCCAGTTTGGTGAGCAGATCAATCAGAGGGTGTGTGCTTTTCAGCAGATCAATCAGAGGGTGTGTGCTTTTCTGGAAGTGTGGGAGAGTGGTGAGCATAGTGAAACAGCTGGCAAGTGGTGGGGTGATGGCCCTGCGATTTGTGAGGTGAAACTGGTGGCACTGAAAAGCCTATACCGACCAAGTTCCAGTTCCAGGTTACTAGTAGATGATGCTAAAATATGATGTCACATTTTTTGTTTGTGACCCAGTAACCTCGTATCTGTCTAGTCTGAAAATAATGTCTCTATAGACATAATGATGTCTATATTTAGAGCCCAAAATCACACTGAATTTTCAAAAAGCCGAAAAAATAAGATATTTTTTCAAAAAGCTGCCAGTTTGCTGAGGAATTGGTGCCGGGTTACCACCTCATTTTCAAAAAGAAATTTGGTTTTGTAGTGGAGAAATAACACTTCAAAACATACTAACCTATGTTTCATGTCTGATGCATGTTTATCCTTAAACAGAATTGGCCACTATATTCTTGGAAATTTAGATATAAAATTAGAAATAAACTGCAAAAGTGTCTTGCTTATGGCCAAGTGGTGTTGCACTAATGCCAGTCTTCAAAGTATGCCCAACCACATGTTTGCAGAATATGGGAGATTTTTCGAATATTCTCCTCAAATCCTGTTACGCTTTTCAGACTGGATGAACAGAATTTACAGTGAGAGAGAGAGAGATCTACAAACAATTGTCCAGTTTCTGCAGAATGGCCAAATCACTCTCCACATATATTTAGGAACACTTTCTCTCCAAAGATTTTCAAATTTCTCTCCAAAATGACCAAAAATCTCCAATAATTACATTTAAGCATAGGAATCAATTAGAAAATTGTCACTGGATAATTGACTAGGCTTATTACAAGACCTCAATTGTCTCCTGCCAGGGCCGGATACACTTCACAAATTCACACATCTTTTGCAGACTAAGACTAATGTGTTATCGGTCTAATGGGTGCCAGACCCATGAATAGTGACTGTCCTTTAGGGCCCTGTAATTTTGTAATTTGGATAATGTAATTCACACATCTTTTGCAGACTAAGACTAATGTGTTATCGGTCTAATGGGTGCCAGACCCATGAATAGTAACTGTCCTTTAGGGCCCTGTAATTTTGTAATTTGGATAATGTATCTTTTTTATTTTTTACCTTGTTCAACATTATCAGTTTCAGAGAATAGCACTACCTTAAGTTATGCTCTTCCATCCACTAAGAGGTCTTAGATTTTTGTGTTAGTTATAGTATAATATAGGTATAGTAAATGAAGCTTGGAAGTCAGGGCATTCATGCCAGTTTCTATTTGGTGCACAAAATCCCACTGACTTTTTCAAAATGCTAGATAAAAAATCCACCAAAAATTTCTAATAACTTTGCTGATCCACCAACATTTTCCCAATTTAGCCACCAAAAATTAATGGTACCTAGCTAACATAGGAGTAAGTAGTTAAAAATTCACCGCCTTTGCTATAATATTATTTTCAAAGGGGGGATAATTCCACAGACAAGTTGCTGGAATTTACCATAAAGTACAGTCTGTCATTGACAGACTAGATTTTTGTTATATATTATTTTTTATTGAAATCTAAATTCTATTTTTTTTCCAGAAATTTTATAAAAAAAATTTTATCAATGATACAGTCTTTCATTCAGATTACACTGACACTCTCACAAAAGAAGTTCAGATCACTAACAAGAAAATCTGATGAATTGTTTAGTTGTTTATTGAACCTCCTTGCTGTCAAACACTCGCATATAAACATTACAAAATATCCTTCATATTCATGTTACAATTATCATAACAAAAAATACAATCCCAAGAAATTCAACAGTGCCACTCTTTCAAATAATAATTCATTAGAAATAATGGATAGAATAGCTGGGGGTAGCAGATCATTAGTTGGGTCTAGAGAAGGGTATGCAAATGATAACATTCAATCAGCAATTAACAGCTTGAATGATAAACGTAGAATTCCGAGAAATTCCAGTCTACCTTACAAATTGAAAAATTTACCTTCAGAGCAGCAGAAAACAAAACTACCCAAACATCAAAGAGAAATTGTAACCATATTACCTAAGAAAAAGACTCAAGAAAGTGAAGTGAAAACAGTTCCTGAAATATCCAGTGGTGAGATTTCCCCAAACAAAGGAAGTGCTCATACTATTATCACTATTGAGGACGACATTGAAAGTGAATCTAAATCTTCAAGTGGAATGAAACTGAATTCTTCTAGAACATGGGAGAACACATATACTGGAGATAATTATGTAGTTAGTGAAGGTGATTCTAAGTTCACTTTAATGAGTTATAATGTTCTAGCACAATCATTGATAGAATCTAACTTATATTTGTATAAAAGCTGCTCTCCTGAGGATTTACAATGGAAAGGCAGATGGAAGTTACTACAGCTAGAAATTACAAATGTCAGTCCTGATATATTGATGTTACAAGAAGTTCAGGAAGAACATTATTATCAATACTTCCTTCCTTGGCTCACAGAATTGAAATACAGTGGAGTTTACAAGAAAAGAACAGGAAAAAAGGATGATGGTTGTGCTATTTTCTTTGTTATGTCTAAGTTCAAACTATTGGAAAAGGTATCAGTTGAGTTCTGTCAGCCAAATACCTTTCTTGATCGTGAGAATGTAGCTATTATTTGCAAATTGGAAGATATCAAAACTAAAATTGCTTTCTGTGTTTCAACAACTCATTTACTGTTTAATCCAAGAAGGCACGATATCAAGCTTGGTCAAATGCAGATACTTCTTGCTGAAATTGAGAGAATGGCATATGTTGGTCACAGAGCAGGCAATTACTGTCCCATAATACTATCTGGAGACTTTAACGCTGTACCAAATTCTGCTCTGATAAAGTTTGTATCGGACTCCTTCATCAAATACCAGGGTAGGTCTTCCACTTCTTTGACATACAACAACGATTCTTATAGAATGCTAAATCAAGAGCTCTTGCCTCCTGATCTTGGCATATCAGACAACTGCCAACACAACTCTGTTATAGAATTCAGAGATAGAATTCGCAATAACTCTTCATTTTCCATTGGTCGAAGAAGAGAGATGGAATATGAGAGAGTTCATTTGTTCCACACTGAACGATATGGGGGAGGTTATAGTGGGAAAATGTGGAGGAATCAATGCACAGGTCATCTCAGTCACCCTCTCCATCTCAAACCTGTTTATAACCCAGAGGAAAGTAGAGAGAGAAAACTAGTCACCACCACTATCGACATGCATCAGGTTGACTACATCATGTACTCGCAGGTAAGAAATGCATCTTACATTCTTCATACTTTCCTACATTCAATTTATTGCAGTATTCACTATAATGAATAATTCTATGTGAAGGATAATCAGTTGATGAATTTCAAATGCTGTGATACAGAAATATTTAAATTGAATTGAACATTCTGGAAGCTCCAGACATATCGAGCCAGAATGAAGTGATTTACCATAAAAACTAATATGACTTATTTCAGAGATGAAATGAATTCGAATTACCACATTCTAATTTTTCTCTCAATATTTATTAGATATGAACTTTAATACAAGATTAGTACATAAATATTGGTGTTTGATTTTAATTTTTATGCAGGTTCCTGGAAATCGATACAACAACACTCCTCCTCAGGATGGTAGACTGAAGCTCTTGGCGACTCACAGACTGCCTTCCCCTTCAGAAGCAGCTGCTCTGGGCAGCACCCCCTCGGCCATCAGCCCCTCTGACCACTACCACCTTGCTGCCAAGTTTCTGCTGGTAGGTCATGGCAAGAAGTAAAGCTTCGTGACTCTGTTATCGGCTGTGAACTTTAGTTAGCTATTGCTTTTTCTTAGAAAATCTTGATCAGTTAATTCATTTTCTGTTATTGGAAAGGAACATTTATTGAAAGAGGAAGTATTTCCTTTATTATGAATTTAGGTTCATTTGTTAAGCACAATATAACTTCAGTAATATTTCTGTTTTTAGGCAGTTAGCTATAGACATATTGGACCAAAAATGTCATGCTAGAGAGTGGACACATAATTAAAGATATGACATCAAAAAATTAATTTTTACCCAAATGTTTAAATATTAATGGCTTATTATATTTGAATATTATGTTTTTAATAGCTATCAGATATTTCTGAAAAAAATACACAATAGTACAAAAAGTTCATTACAATATATTATTTTTGCTTCTCAGTTTTGGATATTAATGTAATAGATGCAATATTTTGAAGTGCCTAATGTTATTTAAGACTAGACTAAATCTTATTAGCTGGTCATATTGTGTACACTCCCAATTACATTTTAATGCCTAACTGTTTTGTATATATATCTTATGTCTGTCTCTTTTCTTACTTCTGTCAAACTGTGAGTTTTAATGACTGTTCAAAGTAGATGATATTGTTTCTTTTTCATTGTTTGTAATTCTTCACCATTGTTCCAATGTGAGTAATACCCAGTACACTCTATTAAACACTTCAAACGGGACCAGTAAAACAGGTTTTTGTGTTTTGAAGTTTGACAAACCTCTGTATCATACTAGCAAGGTGTATTAACTTACAAGGTAGAGTATTGCGCAGGTTCATATCAAGATGATTACAGTTTTGTTGTGAAAGACGCTGGCTGGTGTGACCCATGATAATTATTTTTACATAGAAACAAGGTATGTATTTCATTCTTTTTGGAATGAAATACTTCAACTTTTTTTTTTTGACTAAACTGACTGTATTCAGCATTGTGAACACTTTTCATATATTTATGAGTAAGGTTTTATTTTGAAAAACGTGTTGTTTTTCTTCAAAGTACGTTTATGTAAGAGCTGTCGATCCTGTCTCTTTCTTCCTAATTCCTAAATTTTTAGAAAACCTAAATAATTTAATTAGATCAGTAACACGTTTTTCATTGCATCCGTACAGTGCACAAACAACCATGGTAAAAATTCTTATATACAAATAACTAATTAATTAGGTCGCTGTATCTAATAATGCAGGGGCACATGGCCCTGTGTTCGTATTTGTTTATGCGCAGTAGAGTCTAATTCGAATCAAGGCGTAGCATACATTGGATACTGGGGATAATTAACTATAGCTAAAGGAGTGTATTATGCTGCGAATTTTTTTTTACTGATATGAAGCCACAAAAAATATTCTAAAAATCAGTGGCATATATAGCTACAGGACCAAAATGCTTATTATATGCCAGAAATTATTCAATAGCAATACAATGTTCATATTATGTTAAAAGTTAGTTACTGAATATGGGATAAAGTTAATCTGTTGTTAAATAGATGGCTGTATTTTGAATTTTGTTCATCATTTTAGTCAAAATTGACCAAGTTGTGCATATTTATCAGTTAGCATATAAGCATATTTTATGCTCTTTCCATTTATGCAGAGTAGCTACTGCATATATTCACAATGTCTCATCCCTACTCATATATACAAAAGACCTATACATACTCATCTTATTAAAATAACTTTGTCCTCTAATACAGGCGTCATCCGCTCTTATTACGTATGAGTAGGTTTACAAGAAAGGAAATTCAAATAAATAAATTATTAATTCAGAGTAGAGTTTAAGTTTTTCAATTTACATTCTATCTTCAGTATAAATTGTAGATCTCTTTTGCAGAGCTGTTCCTACCATTATTACATATTCGTTTCGACGCAATAATTATTTTCGGTATGAGATGAACTGTAAAGATTCTTCATATTCAATAATGGAAATGCTGAACTCTAAAAAAAAATGGTTAATACTTTGAATACAATAGATGTATATTATAGGGTAAAGTAACCAGTGACCAAAATGAGCGTAAGAAGCTGAATAGTTATTTATATATTTAATTATATGTTTGGCATTAACTAACTAAAATAATTTGGATTCATAATAGACAACCCAATTTTTTGTCACCACCCACCACTACCATTTCTTTTTCTGCGTGCATGACTCTAATCCAGCAATGTTTCATAGTATGGATTAGGAATCGTGTGGAAACATCTAAAATTTGAAGTAATCCCTAAAGTCAACATTGAGATAATTATAAATTAATCGTTAATACATTAACGAAAGAGATCACAGTGTGAAACATGGTACGCAGTAGGTATATATTTCTGAAGTGGATTTTATAGGCTGAATTTTACGATAAAATTGATCATTTAAAAATGGGTAGCTATTTATTAGTTTTCAAAATTGAACAGAATGCTATGTTTCATTTTAGATTAGGCCACATACGTAATAATTGAATTGAAAAATCAATATCTCATAAAATTTCTTAACTATTCAATAACCTACTCTATATAACAGCACAATCTATAATTTTGCAATATTAAGAATTGTTACTGCAGTTGAACAAAATAATTTAAAACTGATATGAAAATAATCATTGTACACTGTACAGCCCTATTATACATGCCATGTCACTCCAAATTTAGACTCTTTGAAACCTTGTTCATAGAAAACAGAATATTATAGGGGTAAGAATTATAAAAATATAACTTTGGGACATGACTCGCACCTATTATCCTTTTGTTGTAAGTGTGAGTCGCGATTTTGTAATAAGAGCGGGGTATGCCTGTATAGCTACCGTTTGACGAATAAGTTATTTATTTTAGGGTTCTCAAGGGGCAGTAAACCTTTAGACAAACTTTTTCTCTCTTGTTGATAAATCGATAGGAGAACAAAACAATACTTCAATTAATTAGCAAATGCAGTGCCACTCTACTGATGTACGCTAAGTTGGAACCACAAATCTCAATTGTAAACAAAAGTTCCAAAACAATTACGCCCATACGCAAACAATCTTCATACTCTGAATTGTTTCTATGAATTTTAATTTGTTGCTGTAGGATTGCATCTTATTTTAAAATATAAAAAATATAAACCATAACAATTCGCAGCGCCCTCCCTGCAGATGCGTTGAACTTAAAACCAAATCATTGAACTCTCGTATGTATACAACTAATTATTAACTACTTTTTTTCTAGTTTACTGCCCTTTAGCCAGTTTGACAAAGGAGCTCTTCATAGAATATTTGCTAATTACTACGATAGTATTATAAATTGGCTGCTACTCTGGAGAAATATCTCCAAATTACTTAGTTATTAATTTAGCTATCTACCAAACATTATAATTGTACGCTATAGCTCTCAATGTTTGAAATTTTGAATCTAGTCCATTGTTTCATAAAAGTGGTTCCTGCACATCATTTGAGAGAGAAAGACTTTATTTTAGTAGGATATATTATATTAATTAGGACATACATAGTATGGCGAAACTATTCAACTTTTCTGCAGACATAAAAACGTGGATTTACAATGTACGTAGTTAAAAATGAAGTAGAGAAGTTACAAACACTATTATTAAAGCTATTTGGATAACATAAACATTAAATCAAATACTAAGGACTGTCCATTATAATACAATCAGGAAACAATAAGCCATTCTGAACTTTTTTTATCATGCTACTCAATAGGAAATGCGAAATAATCAATATATTAGGATATTAAAATTGTTCAGGCAACTAAAACAGAGTGAATTCGAGGACTGAGGTTAATACCGCAGAGCAAAAGTGAGATATCCTCTATAGTCTAACATTTTGCTCACGTTAACTAAGGTTTGAAATAAGGTAAGAACACGCGTGTTGAAATAATTGAATGGATTATTGCACTGTGCAATAAGTCGACTAATCTTCCTGGCTGTTTTAAGCTCATTTAGTTTACCTTTAAATTAGTAAAAAATATAATTTCATATCCAGTGTTCTGGATGAATTTGAAGAAACTGGTATGCACAATCTGTCTGATCTGACAACAAAAAACTAATTTCCGAATATCTTTTTGAGATTCACTAAATGACAAAGATATTAACCATTGTTACTTTCTAGCAACAAACCTAGTCCATGATAAATACTATACTCCATATTTACATAAAAGCCCATCGTTTCGAATAGATACTGAAAATTAGTTCGTAATTTAAATAAAGGTTAAGAGTGAAGAAGCAACTGGTGTTGGGAGTTGTGACAAAGTCTATCACACAAACTAATAGCAGACAACATACACTGCTAAGCGTGATAAAGACAATAAGATGGCGCATGCGAAGACTGATCGTCAGGAAGGAGAATCTGAATAGGTATTTGGGAAACTAGAGGCCTATCCTTCACTGGCAGAAAGGTGTTCGGTGAACATGGGTTGAGGACGAGATTGCTCAGCTTGAGGAATGTTGTCTTCAGAGCTAGTGAGGGAAGTTGCTGAGGACATGCCTGAACTCTCACTGAGAGCATCTCTCTCTTCACACAGAAAAATACTTTCCTTCTCATTCTTTTCGTTATAGACGTCAATCCTGAGGGGAGAAGATTTAATATTGGTTGCGTCTCATGAGTGTGATATCTAGTATTTCACCTCTGAATATAGTCCTGGTACTTACTTGTCATACACAATGGCATGCATTCCAAGTTTCTTGAGGAAATCTATGATATTCTTATCGTTGTTCTGTTCCCCCCAACAGAAGACTATAAGTTCGTTGTCAAGACAGGACTTCATCAAACTGGGTTCTTTCAGGAGTTCTTCAGTGTGTAAGTTTATGCCCTGTAAATTGATAAAACTCATGATAGTAAATTTGTATATAATTAGATTAAGGACTTTCAACTTATAACTTATTAAGAGATGGTTAACTAACCAGAATGTCAGTAGTCTTGGCGAAGTGGACAGCTGTCTGGGTGGTCTTAGTCCTGATGTCATCATACTCAGGCCAGAGGGTTGTGATTCCTTGCGTCAGGAACACTATCGGGTAAATGTTCTGCTTGAGACGCAGCATCGTGCAGATGTCAGGGTGGAAAGACGAGAAAACTATCTTACGACTGCCTGCATGATCCAACACGACCTGCGAAGAAATATACATACTACACCAACCAACCGGCATGTCAAGACCAAAGACGTTTATCTCTCAACTTTTGATTAAGAGGAAATGCAGAAGAAAATGTCAAAATTAATTATTGTATAATAAATTTGGTAAAGGAGCAGACAAAATATAAATATAGTTGCTATGCAAGCGAACTCAAAACTCCGCCACTACACTAGGCTCTACTGAAGAAAAAAAGCCTTAAAATTATATTATTTGAACTATCTTGTCACGTTAAGTACGTATACTCAAAACACAGTCCAGCCTAACTGACGTTTCCAAAATTGCAAGTTTATGGTATTGCTTCTGTATCACATGTCCTAGGTTGGCGAGAGGAGCTGAGTATCTCTGTACGTACCTATTAATCCGTTGTATAATTGTAGTACACATCGTCACAATTCAATTCTTGTTTGAAATCAGAAATTTAAACATTGGCTACATAGTGGTACAAATACATAGTCAACGTGTTAAATGTAAAATGTTTTCGAGTGAAGGAAATAGACAGACAAACTTAATACGTTGATGTCTTGCTTAAATTGCTTACCTTGAGTATAAGATCCATGAACTGGTTAAGTTCGAAGGGATGGTCCAGCTCGTACTTTCCGTCTGCAAGAAGCATCGTCCACTTTATCTCAATGTTAAAGCCACAAGAAACGGGTACGGACCTCAAGGCTTGCTCCAAGGTTGGGAAAGGCTGATGATCCTGTAGATCATCATCTCCAAACTTGTTAGATCCTTTCTCAAGTAGATGGTACAGCTGGGGAATTAATTTAGTTAGTGCAACTCTACATTTAAATATAGTATCAAATTATTCAAATATAGCATTTTGAAAACATAAAAAAGTAGTTAAGCTTTAAAAATAAATTTTAAATTAATTATCAGAATAAATCAAAGAAATCAAACTAAATCCCACAAATAAATAAATAGCTTAAAAATAGAAGAATTTACTCTACTGTGTTATTAGATTTCTAATTAACTACTTCATTCTTTAGAATAGATTAAATGGGATGCACCTACCACGTCCTCCTGATCACAATAACTAAAGGTGTCTCCTGTGACGCGATCTTCGAGGTAAGACACATCCTAGTGAAGGGAAACGGTGGTAAGGGGGGAGGGGGGATTGGGCAATGGTAGGGGAGACCGAACAATGAGAGGAGAGATAGAAGAGATAGCACAATGAATAGAGAGGTGAGTGGAAAGAGAAAAGAGAACAGTTGAGGGTGAAGGAAGGTTCGAGAAGAGATAGAGGGTAAAAGAGGGTCCAAGAAGGTAGCAGAGTGTCCGAAACGGTGGAAATAGAAGGGATAGACGCATCGAGCATCATCATGTTTTTGACGAAGGATGTAGTAGTTATATGGAGACAAATGTCATGATTGAAGTACAGGGGATGTATTTAGATGAACATTTAATGCAGAGGATAAGAGAGGCGAGGAATAGAAGGATAAACTCTTTGAGTGCACAAATAATAACAATAGTAAATAGAACACAATAATAATAGAAAATCAAAATAACGTTAAACATAGTAGCGAATGTGTCATAAAACTCCTCATAATTAAGATATATTTTACTAATATTGATTTGAAAAGAAGGTAATTTCTGAGGATTTAAATGACCACTACTATGACACGCAAGTATTAACACTTTGGAGTTTGTATTGCATGAAAACACAGCAGTCCAACTAGTATGGAATTTATAAGACAATCAAACATATTTCTGATGAATACATTTGATGTACAAACTCTAAACTGTTAAAACATTAAAGCTAGTTGTAGCATTCACTTGAAGTATGCTAACCCTCTGATATAACACATGATACATAAATCATAATTATCTAGTGTGTAGACACAACTAGGGAGTATGCCTATATATATAAACACACAAGGAGTATATATAAAGATATATATCGAGTAGACCCTTCAAAAAAAAGGTAAATAGAAAACAGGGCATGAGAGAATAGTTTCCTTCTACCTAGATATATATATAGTACTCATGAATTAATAAAAGCTACTCTTCAGTCTACTGTAAAGAACCCTAAAACTGTTGATTTGGTAAAGTTCAAACGGATGAGAGGGATATGAAGAGTAGATGACGATAACTTTGAACTAATAATTTAGCACAAACGCTAAAACTTAAAAAAGTAGGTACGTAAGTCAGATTTTTTTATAAGTGTAGTTTCATCATGTTAAAATCAAAGGGTTAATGTTAAGCATTAAATAAATAAATGATTTGCTTCTAAAGATGGTTTGTATTCATAAATAACAAGCAACCAATTATTGATTTAATGGAACACTTCATTACAACTAGTAGAATTTGATAATAAAATGAATGCATAAAATCAGGTTGGAAATAAAACAAAAACTGGTGTTAGAGAAAATTAGTTCTGCAAAGCAATAATAAACTCATAAGGTTTGAGATGGGAAGAACTCGCTTAAAAGAAGTACCTCTACTTTCTAATAATGAAGATGCAGTGATACCCAAACAAAGGCTATTGTTCCCTGAACATTAATTATATCTATAGTAACATCCCTGAAGAAGGTAAATACCTTTAAAGCCTGCAGTTGCTGCACAGTGAGGTCTTTGATTGGTATCTCCAGCAGGTCAGAGTGGTCCTGGTCCTTCTTGCGTTTGAGTGCAATGCAAGCGTGGAAGTCGTGATAGATAACAGGGACCAGGTCTCTGCTGAGCTGCACGTCAATCTCCACCATATCAGCCCCTATGTCTGCAGCATACTTCAGAGAGGCAACTGTGTTCTCCCGAATGTTTGCACAACTGTAACCATATCAACAATCAATGTTCGGAAATTATCAGAACAATATATTTCTCCTGAAAATTACTTAATATCTATTACGTATCTCCCCAATAATTTCTAGTAATTGAATCATTCTTGTTTGTTTTTGAAAACTCATGTACAAACCTCTTTGGTTCCGAGTGGAAAGAATTACCAGCTCCTCTGTGTCCCACTTCTAAGCCTTTCCAAGAATCATTCCAGTATCGAGAATATGAAACACTCATGTTGGACTGAGCGTGAATCAGAGGTTTCACTACCATGTAATGAACTGTCGGAAACAACAGAAGTTTAATAATAGTATTTAATGATAGTGTGAGAGGAAGAAAAGTATAATAACTGCCATGAGATCTACTCCGCATCTGCAGCAAGGAGTGAAGAAAACAAAGTGAGAAAAAAAAACATTTAGACTATAAATTGAATAGAAACAAGACCTAGCTAGCTACTTACTCAGAGGTATACTGAAAACTATATAGATAACCCTAGTCTCTGAGCAGGGATGTTCTTACCTTTGAGTTGTCCAATGGGAAGGTGTCTCTGTGAACTAACGGGCAGGGTAACCACTCCATAGTTGTTACTCATGTGAGAAGGGAGAACATAGGAAGAGCCAATGAAGAGGGGAATCTCTGAGTTTGCTTCATCAACATAGAAGTCGAACATGAAGGCCTGTTGAGAAATCACCAATTGATTCAATCAGAATGGAGTACTCTAATAACTATTAATGAACACAACACAGAGTCTCAGAATATAAGCACACATAGAAATGTTGTGAAATGATCAGATCCGGTGGGGGCTGGAAGAAAATAATAATGAGTTGAAATGTCTGGAAATGAATGATTGAGACCCACCTCTCTTTAACTCCACTTTGGTATATAGTTAAACTTTTTGTAGAAAGCATTCTCACAATAAATATAGAAAGAGAGGATAAATAATATGGAGGCGGTGTGGCCCAGTTGTAGAGTGATGTTCCAGTCCAGTAGATGTCACAGCATACAAATACCTACCATCATTTATGCTGCTCTGCATCAAATCTAGTAAGAAAAACTCAAAATTATTATTGGTTTAAGGATAGTACGAGTAATAATACCCTGGAAGTGAGCCATACAATCTGTAAACGTTTCCACATTTTCTAGCAATGATCTTGGTAACAGAATTATTCATGGTGTGAATTAATCAAGAGGACAAAGCTGAAATATACAATTGAAGGGTAAAAACACCATTAAGCAAATAGCAAACTAATGCCTTAAGAAGCACTCCATAACAAAACAAACTAATCAATTTTCCCTTCAATTCTCATACTTATACAGTAACTTGTTTTTGGAGAACATTTGTCTAACTGCATTGTAGCTATAGTTATCATTTATTCCTTTTTTATAAAAGAATTAAAGGTCTTCTCCCAGGAAGAAATGAGTGCATTGCATGATATTATAGAACCAAGGTCTAGTATCATTAATCATCAAATCCCATAAAATTTGGTCGGTATATATAAATTTATATGTTTTTAGAGTAATTGTATGAAACACTAATATGACGATGAGGAAAAAGATTGTACACTTTTTGTTTGTTATAAACAAACAATGCATGTTCGGCCTTCATTAAATCTGTAAATTAGTTCCTGAAGTATAGCTATTAGCGTAGCTATGATAAGTATCTCTTATTTTATACCTTTAAACGAATATTCAACTGACTATACCTACCTAGTTGACTGTGTACATTCATTTGCTTTGGGCTGTAAATTAGCAATTGTAGAGTTCTGATCATAAAAATCCATAGAAGAATAAAATTAAACATATACATGCTATCAAATTTCATGGAGCTTGGAACAAAATGATAAGAAACATAAGCCTAATTGAATAAAACAATAAAAACATTTTCTTGGAGAGGACCCTTAACAATTGAAGTATAGAGTTTAACTCAAAATTATGCTAAAGCTTTACTCTAATAGCAACAAACAGAACTACTGATGAAAGGATTAAGTTTAGAAGTCTACAAATAGCAGCAAACATTAACAAATACGAGTTGTGTTACAAAATCTCTAATTTTAATGAGGGACCAAATTCAGAAGTCTTTAAAACCCACCTAAATTATCAAAACTGTCAAGAAACAAGAACACTGCTGTGAATAATGCTAACACTATAATCACACCCAATGACTATTTCGAAATAGGAAGATCAAAATACTTACCGTGGTATCAACATTCAGAGTTCGACATTCAAACATAGTGAAGTCACTTTGCTCGAAAAGAACCCCAAACTGGCCCTGAGGTCGAAATTTGCATTCACCTTCTCGGAGCATCTGAGGATGAATCTGACTCAGTTAATAGGCTCTCAAACGTGAAGTAATGAAACTATTTAATAAGCACTATAAACCAATATTACACTGAAGAGTACTAACAGCAACTTCAATTGAAGGCCACAAAGAATCTAGATGCTGAAGTCTGGAGTCTCCCAATTCTGTTGTATCCTCTCCAGTGCTGCCATTGGTAGCATTCAGTTGAATGGGAGTGACTTTCACTCTCAGCTGAGATGAGGGAAACAAGATGTAATACAACTAAAACATTCTATAGAATGAACAGAATGAGGCAAATCAATGATTTATACCTGCTTATCCTTGTGCTTCTTTTTCCACATAATTATCGGATCCCCATGGCATGTACTAGCCGACAAATTGAGGTGCACAGCACAGTCATTCACTAGCCAACCTGTTTCTATTTTGCTCTGGCCCCATAATTCTCCAAAAATGGAAATGGGAATATCTTCTGAAAGAGATCATTGATATATATATATATATATATATATATATATATTTTACTAACAGAAATGAAATAAGGTGCGAATAAATGAGGGCAGAACAAACCAGTATCTTGAGAATCTGTGGCAGCAATTGATCGGGGCTTGAAATGCGTTTCCCATTTTCTTATTATGTGAATTGGAGGATTGGAGTTGAGAGTTGGCAACGTGATGCAATATCTGTAGTCAACCTGAAATTTTTTTTAGAATTAACAGTAGCTAAGTATTTAGTAGAGCAATTGAAATAAAATGGACACAATTCAAGAATGATGTTATTAAACTAACCTTTTTCAAAGGAAGCTGCAATGTGATGGACCAAACAGATGATTCTTCATCAGAGTCTTCACTATTTTCCTCCCTGGTGAGAGGAATGACTTTGTTAGGGTCCCAATTTCCCAACTCATTGCAAGATCCAATGATGCATACCTTAAAGAGAGAAAATTAGGAGAAAGAAGTACTAGTTAGAAGGAATAACAGGGTTTATAATAAGCTACCTGATTAATCTTCACATAACACAACAAGAAATTCTTACATGGAACTTCATACTGCTAACTAAAAAATGCATGGCCTCTTATAAATATGTTCGTGCTATTCTGATATACATAAGAGACAAGAAATTAATGTCTAACCAGGAGATTATATTCATTATCCCTGGAATATTTGTTATTTCTTTGCAGTTGAACTTTCCTAAGTTACTCTGATTGTTAAAATATAAGTCTTAATAGTAAATAAACCCACCACTTCTTTGCTTGAAGCCTTTGAAGCCACTTTGAAGGTCCAAGACTTTTCCACAATCATATTTTTGATTGAGATTGCAGGCAGGTAAATGAAAGACTTAGGCTATGAAGCCTAATTAAACTACACTTAATACTTCAAATATTAATGTAAAATAACTAGATTGGTTTTGTGGATAAATTCAAGAGAAATTATCAATCTTGCTCAAAATTTCCTGAAAAGTGAATAAAAGTTAAAAATTGGTAGGTTACTAAACAGTTACAGTACATGCACTAAATTACCAGTAACTTTGGTAATTTGGTAAGCTGTTTTCACTGTAAGTTATGCAGGTGGGTTAGATTAAAATTCATTTTAATGTAAGTCATATTATTAATAATAAATCCCACCTGCATAGTTATACAAATGTGTAACAATACATTATTTTATTATTAATGAGAGAATCCCCGCTCGCAGTTGTGAAGGCGAGTCAGCATTCAGGCCGCAGGTGGGCAAATTTGTACTGAATCTCCATAAATCATAAATTTGTTAATTGGGTTTAACTGACTAAAGGCCTTGTTACACTGTGCGAGTTACTGTCATGACAGTGGACATCAGCTGTCCCACTGTACTCGCATGCCAGTAGTAGCATTGAATTTCCATGACAGTTACTCGACTGATGCGGTCACACTGTGTGAGTAGCTGCACTACAGTAACTGGCTTGGCCAACTTGCACCGTGTAACAAGGCCTATACTCTGGAACATGAAATGTCCATTTTATATTTCAGAATCACTAAGAATTGGGTAAAGCAGCTAAATTGCAGCACACTAACTAACTGCAGCCTCTAAGTTTCTAAACACAGAAGCACTCACAGTCTCACACTAATAAGCATCATAACTTCTGAACAGCAAACACTTATTAAATTAAAAAATTGTAACATGCACTGTGTGTCAAATCAGAATCCAAGATTTAATTTTGAGGACAATTTTTCTCCAAAGATTTTCAAATCAGTCACAAAAAATTAAAATAATCAGAACTCTCCAAAATGACTCCAATAACTACATGTAATGATATAGCATTTAATCTCACCCATTTTTGAACAGTGAAGAAGTAATAATTTCGGAAAGCCATTTGAACCATCAAAAAGATTATAATTTCTTCTATAAATATAGTAACTTTCATTTATTTTTGTTAGATGAAAATATAAAATAATTTTGAGTAAACAGTAGAGTGGTTTTTTCATCCTATAAAAACTTCCTTTCAAATTTTACTAAAATCCTGCAATTTTAACACTGGGTTGGACAATTATGTTTGAAATCTGACCAAAATTTACATGAACACAGTAAGATGTACCATCAAAATGAAATAAAATCAGTTTAAAATATATGCATTATTAGGGTAGTTATAGCCTGACAAGGTAGCGCGTTGAATTGCCCCAAATACAAAAAAGTGCATGGGAGTAATTAATTGCACACATCATGGGGGTAATTAATTGCACACATCATGGGGGTAATTAATTGCAGTTTCCTTAAGAGATAATCAATGCATTTATATTAGGTTATATGTTTAACTGTTGAAAGTTCAATTCATTATTACATCACATTAGTTATAATACATTTTTTAAGCCATGTTTTAAAGTATTGACCAAGTCGCCAGTATATTGGCGACTTTTGAAGGGTTAAATAAGTTGGAAAACCTGTAAATAACAAGTAACACTCACAGAATAGTCTCAAGAGGTAGGTACACATGCATCAGGCATGAAGCATAAGGATATTTCCAAGTGTAAAATGACTAAAATCTTCACTATGAAGTCAAATCTCTCCCTAACTCCTAAGGGGCTAAGGCTAAAAGTATCTTAAACATGGAGACCTGGATCCATTTTCTCAGTAAACTAGCAACTTTCCTGACACACTTTAAAAACATAGGTTTTAAGCAATCAGATAAGTTAAGTGTTTAAAAATACAATGAGTTATACATTTGAGGTTCACTGTCTGCATTCCATTCAGTTCAGCCCTATTAGGTTTTGAGTAAGGTTGTCTGTATATATGTCATGCGCATTTGATTGATCTGCATTATTGCTGCGCGATTTATTGATCAATCGTTAGCACAGTCATCGATCGATTGCTGTATGTTCGATTAACATGGAAATATTTTGAAACATCTAATTGATACATTTCATTGGGTAACTATCAATTGATTGCTGCACGTTTGAATGAAATGTGAAACTGCGCAGTGTGTGAATCTGCCCAGATATTCAATGTCACTGCCGTGAATCTGCTCCGATCTGCTATGATATTTCTGTGAAACTGCCCCAAACTGCCATGACACTGCTGTGAATCTGCTATGCTACTGCCATGAATCTGCTCTAATCTGAAATGACAGTGCCCCGATCTGTTATGTTACTGCCAGACTGCAGGAACTGGTAAACAGTTCTCCAAGAAATCCTCTATTATAGCTTCTGTTCTCAGTAAAATACATGTAAATATAGGAGGAAATTAAGGATTGTTTACACAGAAAATGTCCCATATTCTGCAGACTTGTGTTACTGCTGTGAGTAGCTATGCTCCGATCTGCAATGCTACTGCTGTGAATCTGCCCTGATATGCAATGCACTATTGGGACGAATAATCACACTGCAATTATTCATCCCAAAAATGCAAGACAATTACCTCAATTCTCAGTAATAATCAATCGCGTAGTTTTTTTATTAATAAATAACGAACCGTCCATAAGAGATAAAAATTGAAAAATCATTATTGAAGTGATATCTTAAGATGGTGTAAGTATGAAGTTTCTACCTTGCTTAAGTGCTAATGCTTGCTTAGTTTTTATGCTAGATCAAAGTTTGCAGAAAGTGCGATAGAATACTCCGGTTGACACTAAACCCACAGCAAGAAAACATATGATTTACTAGGAAATAGTCTCAAGATCATGCAAAGATATATTTTCATCGAAAAGGTCTCCAAAGATGAAAGATCTTTGACAACATTGATGTGCTTTGCAGACTGAGTCTGGTTGCAGTAGTTCCTAACATCCTCATATAACCATAAAACTTTTCATATTTACATTAATTTCAACAAAAGGGAATTAGAAAAATATTAAGGTGCTAAACCAAATTAACCCTTTACTGGGCAAGTGATCCTATATGATCACTTAAATTTGCACAAAAGAAAACGTCACAGCACTCAGTGTACAATGTTCACAAGTCAGACACATACATCAAACCAATCACGGTATTTGGGGCTATCATGTGATACTTTACAATTCGTTTTAATTGGTACAAGGATCGAGTGGGGTGGACTTGAATTTGCAGTGTATAACAGCACATAAAAATTGGTAGTGTAGAGCGTATTCTTTTCTGATTCACTTGATGTGTAGCAGCTCAAAAATGCATACAAGTGCATCTCACCCTATGGAATATCTTTATCATATTCTATACCACATATATTAGTACCTATACCTATGAGATATTTATAGTTATCACACAATTGCTATTGAAAAAATGAGTTGATCATATATGATCACTTGACTGATTCATTGTATATGATAAGTGATCATATATGATCACTTGGGTCGAATAGTGATATTTTTCATTTGATATTTTTTCAAATTTATATAATAATAGCAGAAAATGTTGAATGATTTACCTGATTAAATGCAAAAAACTATGATGAAAGTATCATAACATATTTCTCATGATGAACACTGCTTAAAAGATCAAGAAAATTTGTATATATAATCAAATAATCACACAGATTAGGGTTGAGTCATGAATTAGAATAACTTTTACCCCTACTCTGTCATATAATTGATATAAAATCCATATCAATTTACCCATCATCATTCAGTCGCATGAAGCAAGTAAAATGCTGTATCCTTGGGAGGAGCACAAGCGATATCTGTGTCAGGTGACTGGGGGAAGTAAGAGAGGATAGCTTTCGGTGTATTGTGGAGAGAGAAAAAGGGGTCAGTTGTGCAGAGTGTGGCAGGGTGCTGCAAAAGAAAAACAACAGAGGTACAGTGAGTGATGGAGATCCATAAAGCATGCACTGGCCTGAAAATTTATCAGAGGAGCAAGAGATGGAGCTGCAGTGGAGGGAGGAGCAGACGTTGGAGAACATGAAGTACCAAGATTGCCGGCAGAACCTCACTAGAGAAGGAAGACCACTGCACTGCCAGAAGGCAGAAAATTCAATCACCAAAAGTGTGCTGGGTAGAGGAGTAAGGAAAGAACAGTGAAAGTGAAGGAGCTGTGAGGAGGATGTAGACCCAGGAGAGGAGCAGATGAAGGAGCAATGGAAGGGAGAACGGAGAAACGAGCCTCTGGAATGGTGGTCTGCAGTCATCTTTTAGCAAGGAGGATCAGCTGAGAGAGCTGATGGTGGAAAAGTTAGATGTGGTAATGGTTTAGAAAACGAAGCTGAGTGAGAGGGACAAAATACCAATGATGAAAAGGTATGGAGAAGTGAAAAAAAAGGAACACAGTTGTTCATGGTGCCAACAAGCAGGAAGAGAGAGAAGGGACTGGTTAGCATCTATGTACCACCCACAGATGAAAAGACGAGGATAGATGAGTGATGTGAAGGGTTCAACATGCACCAGCCACTTTGCAAAACGCTTGTTTACGAGGACGCGATTGGCTGGTGGAGTGAATGGCAGAGGAGGATCTGGTGATGCTTAACGTCAGAAGAGTAGCAAGACATCCATATTTTGAGAAGTTGAAAACAAGAAGGACTGGTATTGCCAGAGACATGAGAGTAGTAATGACAGGAAGAGAAAGGAATATGAATGGGAAATATTCCATCACCTGGTCATCATAGTTAGATGAATAAAGAAAAAGAGACACTGATGAAGATGAGTAAGATGACAAAGAAGACATATTGAGGGAAATACAGAGAAGAGATAAGAAATTGAAGCTATATAAGAGGTGGTGAAGGTGAAGTACAGGGTGATAGTGAAGAAAATTAGTATGAATGACAGTGGAGATAAAGAGAGAAATGAGAAAACTTTGGAGAAACATATGATAGAACAAAGAGAAATAGGAGAAGGGCAGGAGGGCAAATGGATAAGATAGAGACGGCGAATAAAGAAATTATGCACATTCATACTTTGCTTATTCTGTCGGCAATGTACATTTATGTTTGAATGGGTATGAAAATACTTCTAAAACTAGCTACCATCAGTCTCACTAAATATATTTCAAATAAACAACACTTTATACCATTTTTCAGCTCTCGGACGTACCTAGGAGTTTCTAATTTCGAATGTCTAAACAGTCTTCTAATGCCGTTAGATGACACATATACTGGATTATTTAATTAATTTTCTTTTCTAACCATTCATAATTTTTTTCATTATTATTGTTTCAATTAAAATGGAGAATTATTTTATAGTAACAATAGTGTCATATTTTATATCAGAATTTTTCTCACTAAATGAAAGAAAATGTACCTAATTTACAATATTCTTTTCAATATAAAAAATTTTTTTGATATACCCTAGCCAGCCCAAGTGATCATATATGATCACTTGTCCTTTTAGGGGAACCAGGTGGTATGCCATCCAGTCTGAAAAGAATGTCTCCACAGCAACAGGATTTTTTTTTACAGAAATTGGGATTTGGGCACAGCTAATAACATGGGAACATATGAATTAAATAGGACTTGGTCACATCATATGGGCGCAGGATTAATCCACAAATCCTGCAGTACTTTTCAGACTGGTATGTCATATATGATCACTTCAATTTATCAAATTTTCATGAAAACTATGCAGAATAAGGAAAAATGCACACATGAATTTTGTATATAAATTCATAATCAAAATTTAAAATTTCACTTCATTTCTTCATTGGCCTGGTAAAGGGTTAAGGAAACAGTTTGGCTGTTTATTGAAACTCTTTGGAAAAGTCAGCAGAGTTCAGTGCACCAAATACATATTGGCCTACCTATAGGCTATAGGCAGTGACCAGTCTGCAGAATATGGAACATTTTCCCCAAGACTCTCTGCGGGAGTTTTTGATTGAATTATAGAAATTGGAGATCTATGCGGAAGATCATGAATTAATTCCTATGTTACTATTAATTTATCTGCGGGAGATTCTGAATCGGCTGCCGAGATTCAGAGAGTAAATCTCTCTCGAAATAAAATCTCTGCGGGAGAAGAGACACATTCTACAGACTAGGGCAGTGGCAGGGGACACAGGGCTAGGCAGTAATAGAATAGCCTAATAGGCTAGGTATATTGATTTATGTAAATTATGTTATGGAGCTATAATTTGTGTTGACAGTGTTGTAAACTTGTAGGTACGATTTTATGAACAATTAACTAGGTCATTTTACAAATTGAAAGAAAATAATAAAATAAAAACAATGCCAGAACTGGGCACCTACCTACCTCCAATCTTCAAGAACCTCCAAATTACAATAATTGATAACTTTTTAATTTATTAATAAGGTACCTAATACGACTATACCTAAATATTAATGCGCTATAACAACTTGACAAGTCACATTCCCAAATACCGAGACAGTATAAAAGGTGTTGTACAATCATTAGGCCTAATAGGTGAATAACCATTGTGCCTACTTACTGTGGTACAAGAACATATCTTGATTATCTTCTAGGTAATAGTGAAGAAAAGAGCAGCGCAAGGCAATCAGAGACAATGGGTAGGTAGGTACTACTTTCTGGCTGCAGACCAGCTGATCGATGTTTATATCAGAGTTACTCATACCTACACTAACATACAGGGGAAGTTCGAGTTATCGATCGGTTAAATAATATGGTGAGTTACCTTTCAGTTACACAATCATTAAATTTATATTGTTATCCACAATTCCGGCGGGTATCATAGATACAAATGAAAATTAAATAATAATTATACAGTTTCTTTAAGTGTCAGAAGATTTAGAACTGACCGATAATTAGGGACGTAAATTATAGTTACTATGAGATGTGCTTGCATTACTACTCTAGGGAATAACTCGCACTGCATTGCTCAGTTGAATGACTTTGTTCATAAGAAGGTACTAGGTAATAAATTAATATGTATCATAAAAATACCATGCCATTCATTGACCCCATTAGCTAAGGTAAATGCTGTCACTTTGTTTATTCAGATGATAGGTTGTCTGTTGATTAGAAATAGGTAATCTCCCTTCAGTTATTATCAAAAGAAGCATTATAAACGAATTAGTTATAATATAAATCAATTAAAGTGTATATTTATCTCTTAGCAACGCACTAATACTTAGAACAGATGAATACAATGATAATTTACGTATCTGAAGATGGTTGTTAATATAGTGTCTCTTATAACAATTAACGGTAGAGAAGCATCAAACAGGTAGCTATTTTTAACTAGTATTGTCACTATTGGACTATGTATTACGTAAGGCATATCGCATTTCCTACATCACATGGGTTACATCTATTTCACCAATTAAATAAAAGTCTTTTTTTGTCGAGAAGATGATTTCCTTATGAGATATGGCCATGAGTGCCGAGGTAAAAACTAGAGTTTCAGGTGGACTCCTGGTGCATACAAACGGAACTTAACTTTTTAACAAAATACCTGAACACTCTGAAGATAACTTTTAAAGGTCATATTGATAGTAAAAACCAAAGGATAACAATGATAACGAAAATAGAATTAGAAGTATTACGATGCATTATCACTTAATAGGATTTACTTTTAAAATTGGCAACATCTATTAACCAGAGTATTCCAAATTGGTGCTTGAAGAACTGCTTCAACAGCTTTTTTCACTACTGTTATATTAAAGTTGCAAGACAAGTTTTTACAGATGTAACCTTTTGTTACAATAACTCATTCACCTTAATCGGCATTTTACCTCGTCATTGAACGTTATCTCTGCGTGAACGATAACTAAATCTTTACCCTTGAAACAGATGAGTACCTACCTTCAAGATACGCGTTGTCTTGGGAAAAACACGTGTTTTCTAGAAGTGACTCTTCCTATATATGAACAAATAATGATTTCAATTCTAAGTAGCTAACACAACACACACATTAGTACGTCACTACCTACTAACTAACGAGTAATTACGACACACTCATTAGTGCGTTACCACCAACTAACTAACGAGTAATTACAACACACTCATTAGTGCGTCACCACCAACTAACTAACGAGTAATTACAACACACTCATTTGTGCGTCACCACCAACTAACTAACGAGTAATTACAACACACTCATTTGTGCGTCACCACCAACTAACTAACGACTAATTACAACACACTCATCAGTGCGTCACAACTAACTAACGTGTAACTACAACACACTCGTTACTGCGTCACGATTAACTAACGAGTAACTACAACACACTTCATTGGTGCGTCACAATCGACTAACTTTGCGACTAACGAGTGATCAGTAATTATACCTAGTCGTTTTTAGTATTGTGAAATGAAACATAATAGATTGAATAATCAATGTTTCAAGAAGTCAAACCAAGCACATTATATCTTACAATATAAAATTAGATATAAGAAGAGTAACCGTTAACTTGGTAAGTGCAAGGCTAGGTTACTGATAAGCAAATGGCAATATATCAAAAAACTGATAGCTACTACAGTACCTAGAATTGTCTGCATGCAACTGTGTCGAGTTATCAAGAGGTTTGCATTCGACAATGAAAAAATTGAAATAAGAATTAGAAATGAAATATGAAGATATGTACCCATATAAAATTTAATCATTTTCATTTATAAAACTCTCATAAATTCAAGTGCAATAATTAAAAAAAAATAGGTTAGCAGATGGCAAATTAAATTATTTCAAATTGCTATTTACTTTGTGTACTTAACAATAAATTCGAGTTTCCAATGTAATGATAAGATTTATAAATTTGCCATAACGACCAAAATTAGATGTCAGAGTTCACTTAATATATTTCGTACTTTAGAGGGGTTTTCTTAGACATATCACATATATGATATATCTAGAGAGAGAGAGAGAGAATTAAATAACTGAAAAAGTAAGTAACACTAAAACGATATAATAAAATAAGATTAATTTTTACAGGAATACTGGTAACAATGTAATATATTTTGCAGTTGCTATAAATTAGTCAAGTAATTTTGGTAGTTGCAGTGACTCACCAATGGCGGAAAACAACCCACTACTACGTCTGTCACTTTGCTACTGACAGAATATATAGATTATAGGTACTATATTTATACATACTATTATACACTGGGCGATAGAAGATTTAAAAGTCATTATCGTTGATGGGCAGTAATAAAAAGTATATGGATTGTCTAATTGAATATCACAGTTGATATGAAGTTACCTCATTCCATTATATACTCTAAAAACCAACCCTTGTACTGCGTTACTAAAAGTATTCAGTTGCCGTGATTACCAGTGCAGAGACATTACTTTATAGGGCAACCGAGGCAAAATTCTAGGGGAATTTACAGAAGTGATATATAATATCGTAATGATAGGTACTGCTTTTTTTCATTCTCAATACGAAGTTTGATGTAATGACGCAGTGAGAACAAAATGATACGTCATTCGTATATGCTAGCATTAAATACCGTTATTAGTTATTACTGATATATGGCATTGTAATTTCATAGACACAGACTTAAAAGAAGAAACGTTAAAATAAAACATATTATCGTGTTCTACAAATAAAAGAAGTCATATAATGAGGTTTAGAGTTTCAGAACTGTTCTGAACTGAAAAACATTTCGTTCTATGTCGAACAGCACAATTGAAATCCAATGGCAGTTCCGGCCATATCTGATTATCTGTTTCGTAAATCTAAACACAATCTGAAAAATAAATATTCTGTATTTCAATAAGTTCTTTGTCATTCAGTAGTTAAATAACACTGTTATTAACTTAGCAGTTTACATTGCTATCTGGTAGTTCAATAACACTGTTATTAACTTAGCAGTTTATATTGCTATCTGGTAGTTCAATAACACTGTTATTAACTTAGCAGTTTATATTGCTATCTGGTAGTTCAATAACACTGTTATTAACTTAGCAGTTTACATTGCTATCTGGTAGTTCAATAACACTGTTATTAACTTAGCAGTTTATATTGCTATCTGATAGTTCAATAACACTGTTATTAACTTAGCAGTTTACATTGCTATCTGGTAGTTCAATAACACTGTTATTAACTTAGCAGTTTACATTGCTATCTGGTAGTTCAATAACACTGTTATTAACTTAGCAGTTTACATTGCTATCTGGTAGTTCAATAACACTGTTATTAACTTAGCAGTTTATATTGCTATCTGGTAGTTCAATAACACTGTTATTAACTTAGCAGTTTACATTGCTATCTGGTAGTTCAATAACACTGTTATTAACTTAGCAGTTTATATTGCTATCTGGTAGTTCAATAACACTGTTATTAACTTAGCAGTTTACATTGCTATCTGGTAGTTCAATAACACTGTTATTAACTTAGCAGTTTACATTGCTATCTGGTAGTTCAATAACATTGTTATTAAAGTAGCTGTTTATTTTGCCTTATGGTACCTAGCTTTAGTTAGGATATTACATATTAGTATAGAGCGTCAGGAAAAAACTAAACGGCACATTCAGGACAAGACTCGAGGTAATTAAATAATTAATATAGTTTGGCAAGTATGTTTTCTGTCAAAGAATGAGAACATTGTACTCTTACTTATTTGAGCGACTGTCTGACTCTGTAGATTCCAAAGTCCAATTGTAGTCAACTCCGCCCCTATGACACGAAACGATACACTTGACTCCGCCCTCATGCGTGGTGCCCTCGTGTTTCTGGTTAAACGTACTGGTGCGGAGGTAATATTTTCTCCACATCTGCTGACATGTGAATGATACACAGGAATTTGTTATCAAGTGAAGGTAAGAACTGCACGTGCAACACACATAAATGATAGGGGGAATTTTGCTAGCAAACCTCGAACTCTCAAACGTAAAAGTTGACTTAGCGATAATTTGTTCTCATTACACTGTTACAGTACTGAGACTGAAATTGGTTATAGAGTAATTACCTTCATAAAGATTTATGAGGAAAGTTTAAGTTTCTACGCCATTTTGAATTGTTATTACTTACTTCAAAGTTAAATGTTATCAATAAAATTACACTATAACATAGGTTATTATTTATAATGTTATAATATAAATAACTTAAAATAAGCTACACTGTATTTGCAGTGTGAGAGTTTTGATATATTAAGACTTTTTTTTATTGAAAAGAGTATAGAAATAGACTAATACCTACCATCAGAGCAGTGTTTGCTGTAAGTGTTAACATCTTACCAATACAAAACCAGAGAGTAAGAAGCGAGTGGAAATGCATTATAAAAACTAAATATTGCTGCAAGGAATCAAGAATGATAATATATGAGTTTTAATTATCAACTCTATGAAACTGAGTTATAAAATATTAATTTTTTCTAAGGTCTAGACACTCAAACTATCGATTCTAGTGCACAAATATTTAACTTTCAAACAAAAGGGTACAGTTTTACTATTAAAAGTAAAACATTTTCAGATATATTATTATGTAGCTACTGTTAATAAGACGAGTCATGACTTGAAGCTATTATATATTTGTAACTCTTTAAACATTATATTTTCTATACGTTAGATTGCTCGGCTAGCTTATATTTCGATGGTTGTTGCCAGAATCAGCTGATAATAATTACAGGTAAGTTCACCGTCCGCAATTAACTGCCGGAAAGTTCACCGCAACTCAATTCACAGTACCTATAGTGAATCTTCCTGTTGAAAATCTAATTTTTGTAAGATAGAATATAGTTTTCACAGGTCAACATACCCTTTCAATTTCTACGTCGATACTGATTTCTAGTAGCTGCAGTTACATTCAATGCTTGTGAATATACGTGAGCAAGAAAGATTTACTCCTGAGGTATTAGGAGTAATACCTCAGGAGTAAATAGCCCAGGAATAAATCGTGTTTGCTTGAGTAGTTGTTTAAGTATGTAGATATGTTTCATTTAACAACATCTCGTATTTTTTCTTTCAGTAACCTATATATGTATTGATTGATTAAATAGAATCAAATAGTACTACATATGAAATTAACGACGGGACAACAATCATTACTTAATTTATATTTTATTCATATATTCAGTATAATATTAATTTAAGGCTCATGTCTCTATATATTTTCTTTATATTAGAAAAACTTTCTAAATATTTAATGAATTGCAATTATATATCTTAAACAAGCCTGTATTTTATGTATAATTAGTTCATGTCTATTATCATCCTTTTATTATACGGTTTATTAAAAGATTTGATTTTTGTTAACCATTTTGGTAATTCTCACTTTCCTTTCGTTAGCTATATTGTGAATTAATTTTTTTTTCAGTGAATTGAGTGACTAGGAACTTATCATGCAATGAATTGAGTGTATTATTAAGGTTTTGGTGAAAATTTCCTCCCCCCAAGGTGCGGTCCAAAGAAGGGCGAACGAGGGTCAAAAATCATGATTTTTTTTTTGGTTGGAAAAAGAATGTTAGGAAGTGTACTTTTATGTCCTAAATTTGTTTTGTGTCCCAAATAACATGATAATGGCATTCAAACTTCATCCATAGCGATAAAATTGACATTTCACTTTATTATTTTATGTGTTTGGCTCTCCAGTAAAATGTGTATTTTCACCTAAAAAAGACGATAAGCCAATGAGTTTTCACGCTACAAAAAAACCAAAGACAGTTTTAGAATCCTTAGAACATTTCTAGCAAATCTTTTAAGCGCTTTTTCAATTTTCACTCTCGTTTTCTTACCACAGTTGAAAACCGAAAATTTAGGTTTTTATTTTTTATTTTAGTCACTCATCAAAAAAGGCTTATAAATAAAACAAAAACAGGAAGGAATTTTAAAAAACCCTCTATTGATTTGTTAGAAATGTTTTAATGATTTTAAAACTGTTATAGTTTTTTTTTCTAGCTTATACATTCATACACTTCTCGTCTTTTGAAATTTATTAAAAAATGTATAAAAATCGAAAACGAAAAAATTACATGAATAAATTTTTTTTTTTTTTCGAGAAGTTACATTCACCTTACAAATTTCAGAACACTTCGTCCACAAATAATTGAACTCACTTCTCACCGCTGATAATAACTGTGATGAAAGTTAAAAGTAGTGAATTAATTAAAAGTATCAACATTCAATCACCCTCAGCATATATGCGAGTAATTATTTTATTTAATTGAACAAACAATAATTTATGTGTTCCGCGCAGTTTGCCGATTTTGCACAATCTAAAGAATGTGTTGCGCGTTTTTAGGATAATAAAAATGTGCGACAATCTCGAGATTGTCGCATTCTCACATAAAATAACATGAATTTTATTTAAAAGACGATAGTTTTACATTAAAAACAAAGGGAAAACAAATGAGGTTAATTCCAAACGTTTGGTAGAGTGTTTGATATCTCAGAAAAATTAAAATACCATGCAGTTTTGTTCAAGTTTTATTTAATTAACTAACTCAAGATTAATTACCAATATATTATCAAGTTATTATGTATAGCTTCAACTATCATATTTTGATGAAATGGACCAATTGAATGCATAAATAATTGATTATCTACTCCATCACTGCTGGTCCCCTTCATACCCTTCACCTGCCTTGCACAATGTACACTCTCGAGATTGTCACGCATTTTCAACAATCCTAAAAACGTGCAGCACATTCTCGAGATTGTGCAATTCGGCAAATGGCGCGTAAAATATGCACTGTAATTTTTGGCAGTAGGGCAAGTTCAGAGTTATCGTTTAGTTTCACATTCTCGGACAAATAAGATTCACATTTTAGAGAAAAAAACATTTTAAAGCTTCAATTAAAATTGGTATCTATCATACCATCAGCTGATCTTGGCAATGTACGTTAAGTCGAGCCCTTAAGACCATTTTCTATCAATCTAACCGATAGAAAATGAAATTTTAAGGAGTTACAATTATATAATAACTTCGAGTCATGCTTCGCAATTATTACAGATATGAGATATTCTACAGGCCTAAACATAAAATATATTTATTATTTTGGGGGTGTTTAAAAGTTCTCCCTGTGCAAAACTATTGATAATTTAAAAATCATGGAGAGAATCGGCCTTGTATAGAAGAGGGGTCAGGGGACAGTGAAAGTACGCTCCATGCACTAGGTCCACTAGTCGATCGGCTACTACAGGTAACCGAGTCGACCCAGCGCATGGATGGCAAGAATAGGTATTCATGGATAAGAGACCTTCAGATTCAGTCTGCTTACTCATGGATATAGCAAGGCAGGAAGAAGACTAAGAAGATGAGGAAATATACAAAATAATTCTGAAAAAAAAACAATAGGCCTCCAGACTCTAAGTCTGCATTATAGCTAGTCAGACCCCTTACCCCAGCCTCAACTAAAATATAGTGGTAGCGAAATTATAGCGAATGTGGTACCGATTCGCAATAGTTTGGTATACAGTTATAACAAGGTTATCGCATTTGAAGGCGTTCTCTTCATGTTTTCATGACCCACATGTTATATATTCCACTTTAACGGCTTAACCTGGTAACACTTTTAATTTGTTCAAAAATTTGATATATTGATGTAGTGCGATGAGAACATTGCTAGATATTAAATATTTACAACACTATTGATCTATCATATTCTTCATAGTTTTTAGAGCAGTGGTTCCCAGACTTCCATTTCTCACGAACCTAAACTGAAAATTACTGAAGATCCACGGGCCACCTTTCATATTAAAAACGTACTGTGTCTATACTTCAGGAAATGAATGCATATTTATTTATACATATAGCCTATAGGGTCTAGTACAGTGGTGAATAAATTAGTATAAACTACATTGAAACGCCACTTTGATAATAAAAAGAAACTACATAACTACTGAAAATAATCTTAAATGCCACTAACCAAGAGGAATTTACTATGAACTTAAGTACAGAGATTCATGGTAGCCGGCAAATTGCTCGAAAACAATTGCTCGAAAGACAATTGCTCGAAAACAATTGCTCGAATGAACAATTGCTCGAATGAACAATTGCTCGAAAGACAATTGCTCGAATGAACAATTGCTCGAATTATCAAATTGCTCGAATGAACAAAATTGTTCGTATTATAAAATTGCACAGTTTTCGATTTTATAAAAGTCAGTTATTCATGAAGTGGAGCTGCACCTAACAGTCCTTGTTTCTTTTTAGTAATTGATCATAATTCATTCTATAAATGATTTTAATTATTACTCATTCTGCATAATCATTTTTTTAGACCGGTGTGTCATCTCGTATGCAACATGTGAATTGGAATCATGTGGTGAATCTCTACTATTCATGTTTTTTTTATCATAAAACCCGAAAATTTATTTATTACTAGCCTATCTGTATGTGGTACCTCAATAGGTGAAATAATTCAAATTAAGTTATGGCAGAGTTTTAATAAATCTACAAAATTTTTCGGGGTTTACGTATGATAAAAAAAACATGAATAGTACTGATTCACCACATGATTCCAATTCACATGTTACATACGAGATGACAGAAACGGTCTAAAAATAAGATTATGCAGAATGAGTAATAATTAAAATCATTTATAGAATGAATTATGATCAATTACTAAAAAGAAACAAGGATTGTTTATAGGTGCAGCTCCACTTCATGAATAACTGACTTTTATAAAATCGAAAACTGTGAAATTTCATAATTCAAGAAATTTTGTTCATTCGAGCAATTTGATAATTCGAGCAATTGTTTTTCGAGCAATTGTTTCGAGCAATTGTTTTCGAGCAATTTACCTAGAACCCTGATTCATAGCGAACCACTTTGGGAAATCCTGTTTTAGAGACTCAATAATAAGTACCTACCTAGTTAGTTAGTTAATCCATTACAGTAATAAGTTAAAATTATATAACTTGCCGTACCAAATAATTACTTACGGTAAATGAAGTTATTTAGATATTAAGTCAAAATTATTAAAGGAAACCTAATTAATACATACTATTCTGATTTTCATTTACTTACCTACAGCAATAAATTCACCATGATTTTTAACTGTGAGTCAGATAATTGCCCCATTGATGGTTTATGTATATAACTATTTAATGGAGTTAACATTCGTAGAACTTACAATGTCGTAGGTACCATGTGCATGGCCTTCAACTGCAATGAATTGATACGTTACATCCTGAGAATTAAAATGAATTGCAATTATAGGATCGGTGAAAGAGGGCAATGCACGGCTAACGATTGGTAATATAGTTATACTGTAAAATATAGAATACCATTTTACAATTTCTTATACCATAAAGAATATATCACATAAGATTCTGAGTAGAACTTTACGTCATGTTGATAGGTACTTTGCAACTGAAATACCTACTGAAAATCTATTGCTTTGGTTAACATTTAAAAAAAAAACTAAAGTCACATTATTTAAATATAATATACAATTGAGAAATTAATTATCTAGCCTAAATCGATTTATATTTAACAAACTTCAAACAATTGTTGTAGAAATATCTTATATTTATTTTAATTTCAATGGCCAGTGAAAACAAAACTATTTGATTGTAACGATTCATTCTTAACAGAAAGTTTATACCTATCCTACCAATTATATTTTATAAAGTTTGAACGTTGACGATATTTATAACTATCTCCAATGTATATAACAACAATATAACGGTAGATTTAATTTTGCTGAATCACTTCATCAGCACGAGTGAAGTTATTGCGTATCAGAAGAAAATGGCACACATATATGTTACCTAATTTAAATCTATTTGTTCCATATCCTACCTATATCTTGTATAATATACCTTGGTAAATATAGTATAAAGAAATTATCCCATATACAACTCAAGATTCGTACTATGACAAGAAGAAATATTTACTTCAAATTTAGTAACCCATTAGGTACAATGCTGTTAATTATTGTCGAAACCATTTTGATCCAAGATTGATCGAAGTGAACCACCTCTGGTTCATAGGTTCACAGCGGACCACTTTGGGAAACCGTGATTTACACCAAAAAATCTTTTGTTTGACGTTTTTTTCTGTTTTATTCAAATGCTCAAAAATAATGGTCTCACTTAGTAGAATCTAGACGTTTGAGTTCAGTTTGATTTTTATTCATCACCTAACTTATTGTACATAGAAAGAATAAAAATACTGAAGAAAACTAGAATTATTACGAGAAACACAATCATGCTGAACTAAATTTGGCTCGGTACAAGGTTTGCTTTGTTCACACGCATAGACAATTGCCATTAGTCTGTCTTGTGAAGTTAAATATGCTTTAAAATATTATTATTTTTATTATTTTAGTAGGGATTTAACGTCTGCTTCGGAACCAAAGGCCATATCGCTGACGTCAAAAGGAAATTAAATACAAGGGACTGGAAGAAGCAGTCAGAGAGGAAAGTGGCTCTATGAACAAAGTCACTTACCACCGTCGGTGACAATGCTCATGGATGCAGAAAAGCTACTCCGTGAATGCAGTCACTTACCAAGGAATGTGACGAAACGGGACACAAGCACCGGTGGCTGCACTCACGGATGGAAGAGGAAAATGAAGAGGTGATAGTAAATGAAGCCTACGAGCCTACCTAACACAAAATCTAAGACCTCGTAGTTGAAGAGCATAACCCTAGCGCTACCCTCTAAAACTGCAAGTAGCGTTAAAAAAATGATAAACATGGTAAAAATGAAAAAAGACAATCCATAATCCAAATTACAACAGTTCGGGGCCCAAGGGACGCCACCCCCCTTCTCTTCCATTCACCACAGACAGCTTCAGGATAGAGCCCCTGGGGGCGCTTTAAAATATTCTCTGCATCTAATTATTCAAAACAAAACAACACAATACATATGAAATCAACACGTTCCCATCCCATGTATTAAAATAAGAAATGAAAGAATTGAAAAAATAGTTGAAATTGAAATATTGCATGGAAATACAGCTAGTGTTAAGAAAGCTTTACAATTTTAATTAATTTGAAATTAATAAATACCTCAAATTGAAACCTTTTAAAAGAAAAAAATAATTATGTTTCATATAGGATAAAACCAAAGATATTATACTACAATAAGACACACCACTCCCGCCGATTTCTGTTTCAATAAATAAAGTAAGGATAATGTAAGTATAATTCATGCACTACTTTGTGTATGTGACATCATAACAGCTAGCAACCCTGTAAAATTATATCTAAGACAATTGACGAGCGTTAAATTATGAAAACTGTTTATTAATTGCCATAGTAAAAAAACTGTAATGGATCATTTCGTGATCTTCACACAATATAATTATACTTCCCATTTACATAAAGAGTTTAAACAATTTAGTTTAGATTGTGTATTAGAAATACCTTTAAAATTTTAAAAGAATATAATTTATTAGGGGGTTTAACCTCTGCTTCGGAACCAAAGGCCATATCGATGACGTCAAAAGGAAATTAAATACAAGGGACTGGAAGAAAGTGGCTCCATGAACAAAGTCACTTACCACCGTCGGTGACAATGCTCATGGATGCAGAAAAGCTACTCCGTGAATACAGTCACTTACCAAGGAATGTGACGAAACGGGACACAAGCACCGGTGGCTGCACTCACGGATGGAAGAGGAAAATGAAGAGGTGATAGTAAATGAAGCCTACGAGCCTACCTAACACAAAATTCTAAGACCTCGTAGTTGAAGAGCATAACCCTAGCGCTATCCTCTAAAACTGCAAGTAGCGTTAAAAAAATGATAAACATGGTAAAAATGAAAAAAGACAATCCATAATCCAAATTACAACAGTTCGGGGCCCAAGGGACGCCACCCCCCTTCTCTTCCATTCACCACAGACAGCTTCAGGATAGAGCCCCTGGGGGCTAAAAGAATATAATAAAAATATAAGGTAAACTTACAATCTACAGGGAATTCCAGATATCATGAAACATAGACCTAAATTAGTTTTGAAATTTAACTATAATGATTCTACTGAACCAAACAGAACTATCCCAGCAAACATAGACGTGTCAAATATATTTGTAAACGATACCACGTGCTCTTCATTTTCGATGTCTAAAAAAAAGTAACGAAATAGATTCCTCTGTATGCTTAGACGCAATTTACCTACCTGACCCTAGTTTACAGTCCTCCGTTAGTTCGGTTCTAGACTTTGTACTTCTAACAACAAATATAGCTCTCTATGTATATTGATTTTTTTTTCGACTATCCGCAATAAATCTAGATTTGCTGAACTGTGTATTTTATATTTGTGCCAAATAAAAGTGAACCGGTCATTACTCGCTATCACCTCATGTGTACCTAATTGATAGATATTAATTAGATCAGTTACTAAATTATGGAAATAAAGAATAAACAATGAAGAGATAAATTTGCATATAATCCCACCAAAATCTGAATATCTAGTACTAATTCTCAAACCCAAAAAGTGATTCTTAAAGGCTCGTTTACAAGAGGCTAGTTTACTCGCAACAAGCTGGCGAGTTTACAAGCTGCTAGTAAACTTGACCCGTGTCATCATGTTAGTTAGTAGAAAAGAGTATATGTATCATCATCACTATCTAATAAACCAGTCCCGTGTAAATTTAACGAGCCTTAACCTAATTGCGGGCCATTCACGATCAGTTTCACCTCAAGAAATTCCTCCAGGCTTGATAAAACTGATCTTGAATGGGGGTATTTGAGGCCTGTCAGTCCGACTGTCAGTTTGCCAGATCATATCAGGTGATGCTTGATTTTTGAGGTGGGGTTTATGTGCTCTGAAGGGAAAACTGATCGTGAATGGTGAGCGATCAGTGTAGCCGTGTGCTGACACTGATTCAGCATTGGAAGACTTTGATTAAGTCATTCTGGGATTCTTTAGAGTAGACTGCGCCATAACAAGCCCTAATCCTATCAACCCTAATTATTTTTCACAAATAGAGAAAGCCATTTCTATGGCCTGAACAGATGAAGGACATGAGCCCCGTCCTCCCGTTCGTTAAATTATCACGAATTATGCATTACCATCTATTTTGAGAGATTCAAAGCAATCTTAAAGGTCCTCTCCAGGCTCCAGGAAAAAATTGAGTTTATTACATAATATTATAGAACTAAGGTCTACGATCATTATTCCGCAAACCGCATACAATTCAGTTCAGTATATATTTTATTATTTTATTTTAAAGTTTTTTATTACTCTGTCAGCAACAATCGAGCGAATCTCCAAGCTGACGCCGAGAAAAAAAATTATACCCTCTTTGTTTTGATATCAAATTTAGATTTTTAAACAGACAGTGCGTTTATGGCCTTCTTTTGAGATATTAATTGTTTCTAAAAGTATATAAACGTTTCTTTAATAAGTTTATCCAAATGTAAACCCTTAAATGAATAATAAATAGATTTATTAAACCAAATACCTAGTTGACAATCAAAACAAATGGTGACTTTCTTCTTCTTCTTCAGACTAAAAATTAGAAAGTCGGAAGTAAAATAGGTTTTGTAGAGTTTGGATTATAAAAATCTTTAAAAGCATATAAAATTTAAAAAATGCTATCAAATTTCATGGGGTTTGCAGTAAAATGATAAGTAACATTAGCCTCGTTGATTTAAGCAATAAAATATTTGCTTGGAGGGGACCTTTAATATATATAAAAATACAAAAAAGGGGTTCGTGTCCGGTGGGCTTAGACCATAACCCATCTTGAACACCACGTTAGTCTATCCTCGTTCAGCACCTGAAGGAATTCCTTGAGGCCTGACTGACCGTGAATGGCCTGCTTATGTTAGACTAGCGGTTCTTCAAATTGGTAAAGGAGAATCTCAAGTTTCCGATTTACAGGAAATTCCTATTGAGGGCACTAACTAAAATGCGACAAAAAACGTGAGCGTGCATGAGTAACTAAAGCACGGAAGCAAATAATTTGAATGCACGTTCATGCAACTGTCTAAAATGCAGAAAAAGAATTTGCGTGCACGCTAACGCTGTCTATAATGAGGGAAAATATTGTGTGCACGCTCACCTCAATAGCTGACAAAAACAAATTAACTGGCGTGTATGCTCACTTATAATTATCTAAAATGCGGTAAAAAAAATGAATTAGAGTGCACGGCCACCCCTACAAACAACGGTCTGTCGATTCGTTGGAACAATCCATCGATTCGAGATCCCAGGCAATCGAATCGATATACGTTGTTTATAGGGACGTCACTCAATTGATTAAAACAGGTGAAGATAGCTATCGTTATCTTCACACATACTCCTTTCTTCTGTTACATAGGCAGCATGTACCGAGCCTGATGCACATTTTGATTCCGCTGATTCATCCACACATATTCATATTTCATAATTTTCTTTTCAGTATTTAAAGGGGCCTTTACACGGTAAGTGCTCAGTGCCACTTTGTGGTGACACTGCTCTATGCCACGCCCGCTCTGCTACTTGCCCCATCCTTTTTGGCAAAACTTGGTGGTGACCAAGCTATCGCTCTGAGAGCGAACGCTCACCACAAAGTGCCACTGTCTGTCAGTAGCGATTGCCAGACAATCAACAACCCCTTTCATTGGCCTAGTTGAAGAGCACCCATGCCTATGGAAAATAAAATCTAAAGATTATAAAGATAAAACACTAACAGCGTTAGGGTTTAATAACATATTAGATGCTAACCACGATACTAAAGTGTCAGTGCCCACCAAAGCATATTCTGCTCGTGTAAAGGCGCTGAGCTACTTGGTGGGCAGTGTGGTGAATAGTGGCACTGACCAGTGCTCGTGTAAAGGCCCCTTTAGTCAGAGACGTCCTGCGTGAGCAAACACTACAGGAAGGTGCAGAAAGGAATGGGCATGGGTAAGGTATAGGGAAAAAAAGAGGAAAGTTGCAGATATGGTGAGAGAGAGAGTATAAGAGAGTATGAAAGAAGCAAGATGGATGAGATAAGAGGCAGTAGAGACTCTGGTAAGAAAATGTGGCACAACATTAGTGTACTGAGAGGAGTGAGAAAGAATGGTGATGGGAAAGTTTATGATGAAAGTGTGAATGAGATGAATGCAGAGGATTTGAAGAATAAGATGTGTAATTTTTGGAAACAAATTTACCAGATGCATGATAATGATGTGATAAGAGGTATGGAATGACAGGACTAGAGAACGGTATGTGCAGAGTGACTATAGAGTTGAAGATAGGGTAAATGTGGTGTATGAGAATGTTTTGGAGCATGGTAGGGGAGTGTTTAAATGGTAAATATTAGAGTGGATGTGCCTTTGAATCTAATAGAACATTATAATATGACGAGAGGAAGAGTGGAAGATGTAATTAGGAGAAGGATGGATGAAGTAGTGGTGAGCAGTGTGGATGTCAGGAAAGCGTTAAAGAGAATAAAAGTTGGAAAGCAGCCTGGAATAGATGGTATTAAACCAGAAGTGTATAAGTGGATGCTAGAGAGTGAAAGATGTATGGATGAAATGTGTAGGCATTTTAATAGTGTGTTAGATAGTGGTGAGCCTGTGAGTGAATGGAGTGTGTCAAAGACCTGTATGATTCCGAAAGTGAATAAACCTAGTGTGAAAGACTTGAGACCAATTGCCTTGTTGAATGTTGAGTATAAGATTTTTATGAGTGTAATGAAAGAGAAATTGATTGAGCATGTGAGAATGAATGGGCTGATGAATGAGTTGCAGATTGGTTTTACGAGTGGGAGAAGGATAGAAGATAATTTATTTATGCTGAGTTATGTGATAGAATCGTGTAGGAGGGATAAGAAGGAATTGATTGCTGTGTTTGTGGATTTTGCTAAGGCGTTTGATAGTATTAGGAGAAGAAGTCTGATTGAATGTATGAAAAGGTGTAAGTGTGATCCTAGAATGATTGATGTGTTTGCAAGAGTGTATGAGAATGATAGTACTGATTTTAGTGTGAATGGAGAGAAAATGGGAAGAATGGATGTGTGGAAAGGTATTAGGCAGGGGTGTACTTGCTCACCCCAGTTGTTTATAATGGCAGTGAATGAGATAATTAGTGGTTTGCAAAGGAGTGGTTTAGGTTTTAAGAACAAGTGTGTGTATGTGCCAGCTTTGTTCTTTGCGGATGATGGTGTGATTTTTGGGAACAGTGTGAGAGAGGTTGAAAGAATGATTGATGTGCTTGTGAGTTGTGAGTAAGACTGCAGAGATTGGAATGACTGTGAACAAGAGTAAATGTAATATGCTTGTGTTTAATAGGAAGATGGATGTTAGAAGTATTAAGGGAATGGATGTAGTGAAGGATGTGAAGTATTTAGGAGTGAGAGTGTCAAGTGGGAAGGCTGTTTTTAAAGTGCACAGAGAGAATGTTATGATGAGAGCTAGAAGGATGAGCAACATGACGTACTCTGTTATACGCAAGTCGTGTAACAGAGTACTGATTGGGAAGACGTATTGGAAAAGTGTGGTAATGCCGATTTTGTTGTATGGAAGTAGTGTGTTTTGTTGGAATGTGAGTGATATTGAGAGACTGCAAAAAGGTGAGAATGCTGTATGGAGGTGTGTGTTGGGGGCCCCATCATATGCACCTCTGGTAACTCTCCAGGGTGAGGTGGGGTGTTCAAGTATGAGAGCAAGAGATATGAAGGCGAAGTTGAATTATGAGAAGCATGTGAGGAATGGTGAGAATGAATTGTTGAAAATGATGTATGAGGATATGTGTGAATGGACCAAGTGTAAATGGTTAGAGACTGTGAAAGTGTATATAGAGAGAGTGGGAGTGCGAGTGAATGAATTGGATGATATGAGTAATGAATGTATAAAGAGAAAGGTGTATGCATGGGAAAGTGATAGGTGGAATGAGGAGAGAATGCAAAAAAGTACAATTAGTTTGTATAATGAATGTAAGAGTGAGATCAGAGATGAAGGATTGTATGAGAATGACTGGGGATCTGTTTTGCTGTATAGATGTAGGAGTAATAGTCTGAGGATGAAGTGGAGAGAGAGAGATATGTGAATGGAAATGTTAATTGTGTTGCGTGTGACTTAAGCCCCGTCCAGAAGGTCAAATTTTTCAGAGAAGTGACAAATTTAATGACAAACTAAATGACGATAACTTCCTAGCGTCAGCAAACCGTCAAACTTTTCATCAGTTTTTTTATTCCAACCTGTTGGATATCGTCAGCAAAAAGTTTGTCAAACTATTTGCAGACGATAAAGTTTGAAGTACAAACTGACTTTCCGGCAATAATATTTTTTTATTTGCGCGTCATTTTAGTTTATTACAGCTAGGTACACCTACAAAAACCTCATTTTTTTCAAACTTAGTTAGTATCTATCTAGTTACAATGGCTGACGACAGACTCTTTAATACTTGGTTGTATTAGATCTAAGTTATAGGTAGGCTACCTAAGTTGTGAATTGTTTTCTATGATCTATTTTTGACTATCCTTTTCAAGACGATATTTTGTCATTAAAAACAAATTATTTTTTCTGGTTTCTTACTGTTCTAAATTTAAAAAATATACATACCAAGTTATATAATTTTTATTTTCACGATATATAACATAAATTTTGACGAAACTGACGCCAGTGAACCTCAAACTTTTGGCGAGAAAATTTGACCGTGTAGACCACAGAACATTGAATAAGAAGAAGCTCAGATCGAACGTGTACACATGGTGTACCTAGTCGTAAAATTTCAACCAATCACGTCCATTGATCGCTGACGTCACTATAAACACTCTCTCGAAAACAGTTTGAGCGTGCATTCTACCTCAGCTCATTATCTTTGCTGGGAGTCATATCTTCCTACCAAATTAAGTACACGATTATCTATATTCTATAGCCCAGCTACTAAGCAATAATAAACTAATCTTCTTTGTAAAAAACACAAACTGACACCATTTCGGTTGTAATATGCATTCAAAATACGGACTCAAACAGAACTGGTGAAACGAAGCTTCTGATTGGCTGAGTGGCTCTAGTTGAAGTGATGTCACTGTAAACGGCACTCAAGAGTAATATAATGGGATCTACACTTCTTCTTCTATTCAATGTTCTGTGGTGTAGACACTCCTTGAAAACTGACGATAAGTTTGTCATTTAGTTTGTCATTAAGTTTGTCACTTCTCTAAAAAAATTTGACCGTCTGGACGGGGCTTTAGGAGTGGTAGAGAGTTTGGAGCACTTTTTGTGTGTGTGTGAATAGTATGAGTGTGTGAGAAGAGAATTTGGAATGAGTGGTGTTAGTGTGAAAGATCAGTTGTTTGGAAGTGGTTTAGTGTGGGCAAGGGAGTGTAGAAGATACTTGGAGTGTATGTGGAGAAGAAGAAAATTGAAAATGGATGAATGAATGTGTAAATATTGTATATATTGTAAATAATGAGTTTTATGTTGTGATTTTTTGATTTTAGAGTCTTATAATAAATATATTTTAATGGAAATTCAGTGCTGATATCAAAGCAATACTGGGGGACCAATAACCTGTAACGTAAATTTAGGTATTCATGATAACTGCGGATATCATGGATACCAATTAAAATAAAAGATTACAAATAAATGTTTATTTTGAAAATCCGAAAATGTGGAACCGTCCGATAACTCGGAACTTACTATAAGTGGCGTGAGCGTGCACGCAATTTACTTTTCTGTGTTTCATTCAACTATGTGACATGAGCGTACACGCAAAATATGTTTTCCCATTTTAAACAGTCACGTGAGCGTGTGCGTCAATTTTTTCCGTATTTTGTCAACTAAGTGGCATGAGCATGCCAGTAAACTTTTTTCAGCATTTTAGACATTTGCGTGAGCGTGCACGGTCACGTTTTCTCCGTATTTTAGTTAGTGCATTACTAATCTTACTAATCTTACTAGGTAGGGCTTTAAATTACTGAACTGACAGCTGTTAAGTTGCTTAATTTGGGAATATGGAATAGATAGGAAGACGGCCTTAGCCAATCAGATTTTGACCGGCTGCTTGGGTTCCTCCTCTTGATAATTGCTATTAATCTATAATTTGTTCACCCATGTTTAACATTCTTCCGGTTGACTCTAGCTTGTACGAGGAGACTGAATTTTTCTTTATTGGCATTGAATTGTGTATTTCTCTGTGGTTGATACTTGATAGTAGGTTGAACACAGCAATAACCTACATTTCAGTGTACCCGATCCTTGTATCTGTAAGTCCAGACTGTCCAGTTATAGGTGCCTGAAACTACTGAGAGTGAGTTGCTCAAATACCTCCACCTTCTGACTTCCGGTTCAGACATATACGTAGGTAAACAGTTCAGGCGAGAAAATATTACACCCTAGCGGCATAATATACCCTAGCGGCGTGCGTGTGTTCAAGGTGTGTGAGTAGCAGCTGACCTCTTCCTTGATTGATAGTCTCGGGTTCCAGCGTCGCTGCGCCTTGTACCACAAAATCGCTGCTAGCACAGTTCTTGAGGTGTACCGGGCTGAAGCAAAGTCCCATAGACTTGTCACTGACAGTCCTATCTGTGCCCGGTATCACAAACCACTCAAAACTGTGGTTGGTGACTGGACAGGTACAAAAGCTACCTGGAGTCGTATGCCTGAACTGTAGTGGGCCCCTGAACTTCGAGCTGCCGGAAGTTGTCTGATCAATTGTGGAGGGGAGTACTCGTGGTTTTTGGTGCCTATGTGTCTGTTCTGGCTTGAACATTGTGGGACCTGTTCTGTTTTGGTTAGAGCTGCTATTAGAGTCCTCCTTCGGGTGCTAGCCTCAGTGTTGTAGCTTTGTCAATATAAGACCAACTTTGAAAGTTTCAGCTCTTCTGAATGTGAAAGTTAGTTGGAGTTAGTTACGCTGGGTTGATTTGGAGTCAATTTTGAGAAATGAAAACGATGAGGAGCCCTAGCAAGGTGTCGGGGCCTGAGCGGCAAAAGGTGACGGAGGGGATAGGTTGGAAAGTGTCTGGTAAGGTTAGTGGTTCGAAAGATGAGGTAGGGAAAGAGTTAAAAGAGGAAGAGTTAGGCAAGGTATGGGAGAATAAGGATAAGGAATTTTGCGAGGGATGTTTAAGTAGAGTAGATACGGGGCAGATGGGATTGGAATGTGGTGGATGTAGGAGATGGTACCATGCAAAGTGTGAAAAGGTGTCTAAGAAAGAGTATGAATTGATTTGTAAAGTTGATGACAAGGTAATATGGCATTGTGGTAAGTGTGGAGATATTCTTCCTATGGTACTGGAAGAAAATAGGAGACTCCAAAAGGAACTAAGCGTAGTAAAGCAGGAGATTTGTGAATTGATGGAAACTGTGGAGGCTATGAAGAGAAGCAAGATGTCTGGAAGTTTGGACAAAGTAAATATGGGATCGATAAAGACTTCCCAGCAAAATCTTGAAAGCAAGATCGAAGACATTGTTAAGATAAATGAAAGATTTCATGAGAAGCTGCAAGGTGTTGAGAAGGGCATTAAAGCTAAGGTGGAAAAATGTATGGAGGAAATTGAAGATACCAGGAAAGAGCAAGCAAGACTGAAGGAGGAAATGGAAATAGAGGTGAGTCAAAATCTGGGTAAGTTGAATAAAAAGATAGAGGAAAGTAGCTGGCAAACTAGAAAGGAGATTGATGGGAAACTAGAAACTAAAGTTAGGGAGATTAAACAGGATAAGGGTGGGAGTGAGGATAGTAAGAAGGGTATAGCCAGTCTAAGAGAAGAATTAGAAATGATTAAAGAAGGGTATAGTAAGGGCTCTGTGGAAGCTGGAGGAGATAGCAGAATGGTTAGAGATATGCAGGAGCAAGTAGAGCAATTAGAGAAGGATAGGAGGAAGAAAAATGTTATGATATTTAATTTGAAAGAATCAGGTAGAACTGATCTGAATGGAAGATATGAAGATGATGAGAGAATGTGCCAGGAATTGTTCGGAAAGTTGGGTATTGAGGATGTAGGAATTGAGACTGTGGTTAGACTGGGTAAAACAGCACCTAATAGAGCTAGGCCACTTCTCATTAAGTTGAACCAGGTTAGGGACATTAGGATAATAATGCAGGCAAAGAGTAGCTTAAGACAACTAGATGGATTTGGTAATGTTTATATTGAGAGGGATTTAACTGTGGTAGAGAGGGAGCAAAATAAGAAGTTGAGAAGAGAACTATACGAAAAGCGGGATGAAGGGAAAGGATGGTTCATTATTAGGGGGAGAAAGGTTGTAGAGGTGGAGGGATCAATGGGAGAGATGATTAGAAGTGAAGGCAGGTCTGGTCATGCTGGTAGGGGAGTGGGACAGAGGTGGAGAGGTCAGGGAGGTGGACCTAGTCAGGCGCAGAGAGGTGGTCAGGCGCAGAGAGGTGGTCAGGCGCAGGGAGGTGGTCAGTCGCAGGGAGGTGGTCAGTCGCAGGGAGGTGGTCAGTCGCAGAGAGGTGGTCAGTCGCAGAGAGGTGGTCAGTCGCAGAGAGGTGGTCAGTCGCAGAGAGGTGGTCAGTCGCAGAGAGGTGGTCAGTCGCAGAGAGGTGGACCTGGTCAGTCGCAACAGACTGCCAGTAGAGTGGTGGGAGAGACCAACCAGCAGAGCAGTGGAGATGTCACACAGAGGGTTCAGGAGGGTGCTGCTAGCAACTGAAGGCAGCCAGAGGGAAAGAAAACTGTGAGTAATAAAAATAAAGGTGTGAATGATATAGTGAGTGTGTTTTTGTTGAATGTGCAGGGGCTTACAGTGCATAAATGGAATGAATGGCAAGAGATGGTTGAGAGGATGAATAGTAAGATAAAGATTTCAATGTTTACTGAAACGCAGCATAAGGTAGAGAGAGTGTTTTTTGGTAAGGATTATAAGTATGAGGTGGGTATGAGGAATGAGCAAGATAAGAAGGGTGGTGGACTTATGATAGGATCGAGTGATGAAGTTAGTATTGTTAGGGTAGAGTGTGGTAATCCAGATGTTTTGTGTGTAGATATTGAAATGAGAAAGAAGAAGATGAGAGTGATACTCACTTATTGGGATGTTAGAGATAATGATAGGAATGATAGGATAGTTGTGTGTATTAGGGGTATTGTGGAAGAGTATGAAGGGAAGTTAATGGTTTTGGGAGATATGAATGCACATATAGGTTTTTTAGGTCAGCAAGAATTAAATAGGAATGGAGATAAGTTATTAAACTTGATGGATGAATGTAGACTTGTTATGTTAAATTTGGATGAGGCATGTAGAGGTGAGATTACTAGAGAAGAGGGTATGCATAAGAGTGTGATTGACTTTGTTTTGGTGAATGGATTTTTGTATGAGGATTTTGTGAAGATGGATATAGATGAAAGGAAGGAATTATTTGATTTATCTGATCATTGTATGATTAGAATTGATGTTAAAATTGGTATGAATGGTAGTGAAGAGGTGATGCAGAAAAATATAGAGTACTATAGAGTTAAGGATGATATGAAAGAGAGATTTTTGCAAGGGATGGAAGATAGAATAACAAGCGTGAATGCGGGTGAACAGGACTGTGTGTTTCATGAGGCTGTGAATGAAGTGTGTGAGGAAGTGTTGAAGAGAACCAGAGTGATTAGAGGTAATTTGAATGTGAATGAATGGGAAAGTGTGTGGATGAATGAGGAGATAAGAAGAGAAGTAGGTGTGCGTAAGCAGTTGAACAGAATTAGAAGGAATCTACATGAAGGGGCAGAAAGGAATGAGGCATGGGTAAGGTATAGGGAGCAAAAGAGGAAAGTTGCAGATATGGTGAGAGAGAGTATAAGAGAGTATGAAAGAAGCAAGACGGATGAGATAAGAGGCAATAGAGACTCTGGTAAGAAAATGTGGCACAATATTAGTGTACTGAGAGGAGTGAGAAAGAATGGTGTTGTGAAAGTGGGAATGAGATGAATGCAGAGGATTTGAAGAATAAGATGTGTAATTTTTGGAAACAAATTTACCAGATGCATGATAATGATGTGATAGAGGTATGGAATGACAGGACTAGAGAACAGTATGTGCAGAGTGACTATAGAGATGAAGATAGAGTAAATGTGGTGTATGAGAATGTTTTGGAGCATGGTAGGGGAGTGTTTAGAATGGTAGATATTAGAGTGGATGTGCCTTTGAATCTTATAGAGCATTATAGTATGACAAGAGGAAGAGTGGAAGATGTAATTAGGAGAAGGATGGATGAAGTAGTGGTGAGCAGTGTGGATGTCAGGAAAGCGTTAAAGAGAATGAAAGTTGGAAAGCAACCTGGAATAGATGGTATTAAACCAGAAGTGTATAAGTGGATGCTAGAAAGTGAAAGATGTATGGATGAAATGTGTAGGTATTTTAACAGTGTGTTAGATAGTGGTGTGCCTGTGAATGAATGGAGTGTGTCAAAGACTTGTATGATTCCGAAAGTAAATAAACCTAGTGTGAAAGATTTGAGACCAATTGCCTTGTTGAATGTTGAGTATAAGATTTTTATGAGTGTAATGAAAGAGAAGTTGATTGAGCATGTGAGAGTGAATGGGCTGATGAATGAGTTGCAGATTGGTTTCACGAGTGGGAGAAGGATAGAAGATAATTTATTTATGCTGAGTTATGTGATAGAATCGTGTAGGAGGGATAAGAAGGAATTGATTGCTGTGTTTGTGGATTTTGCTAAGGCATTTGATAGTATTAGGAGAGGAAGTCTGATTGAATGTATGAAAAGGTGTAAGTGTGATCCTAGAATGATTGATGTGTTTGCAAGAGTGTATGAGAATGATAGTACTGAGTTTAGTGTGAATGGAGAGAAAATGGGAAGAATGGATGTGTGGAATGGTATTAGGCAGGGGTGTACTTGCTCACCCCAGTTATTTATAATGGCGGTGAATGAGATAATTAGTGGTTTGCAAAGGAGTGGTTTAGGTTTTAAGAATGAGTGTGTTTATGTGCCAGCTTTGTTCTTTGCGGATGATGGTGTGATTTTTGGGAACAGTGTGAGAGAGGTTGAAAGAATGATTGATGTGCTTGTGAGTAAAACTGCAGAGATAGGAATGACTGTGAACAAGAGTAAATGTAATGTGCTTGTGTTTAATAGGAAGATGGATGTTAGAAGTATAAGAGGAATGGATGTAGTGAAGGATGTAAAGTATTTAGGAGTGAGAGTGTCAAGTGGGAAGGATGTTTTTAAAGTGCACAGAGAGAATGTTATGATGAGAGCTAGAAGGATGAGTAACATGACGTACTCTGTTATACACAAGTCGTGTAACAGAGTACTGATTGGAAAGACGTATTGGAAGAGTGTGGTGATGCCAAGTTTGTTGTATGGAAGTTGTGTGTTTTGTTGGAATGTGAGTGATATTGAGAGACTGCAAAAATGTGAGAATGCTGTGTGGAGGTGTGTGTTGGGGGCCCCATCATATGCACCTCTGGTAACTCTCCAGGGTGAGGTGGGGTCTTCAAGTATGAGAGCAAGAGATATGAAGGCGAAGTTGAATTATGAGAAGCATGTGAGAAATGGTGAGAATGAATTGTTGAAAATGATGTATGAGGATATGTGTGAATGGACCAAGTGTAAATGGTTAGAGACTGTGAAAGTGTATAGAGAGAGAGTGGGAGTGCGATTGAATGAATTGGATGATATGAGTAATGAATGTATAAAGAAAAAGGTGTATGCATGGGAGAGTGATAGGTGGAATGAGGAGAGAATGCAAAAGAGTACAATTAGTTTGTATAATGAATGTAAGAGTGAGATCAGAGATGAAGGATTGTATGAGAATGACTGGGGATCTGTTTTGCTGTATAGATGTAGGAGTAATAGTCTGAGGCTAAAGTGGAGAGAGAGATATGTGAATGGAAATGTTAATTGTGTTGCGTGTGACTTAGGAGTGGTAGAGAGCTTGGAGCACTTTTTGTGTGCGTGTGAGTGGTATGAGTGTGTCAGAAGAGAATTTGGAATGAGTGGTGTTAGTATGAAAGATCAGTTGTTTGGAAGCGGTTTAGTGTGGGCAAGGGAGTGTAGAAGATACTTGGAGTGTATGTGGAGAAGAAGAAAATTGAGAATGGATGAATGAATGTGTAAATATTGTATATATTGTTAATTAGGAATTTTATGTTGTGATTTTTTTGATTTTAGAGTCTTTTAATAAAGATATTTTAATGGAATTTCAGTGCTGATATCAAAGCAATACTGGGGGACCAATAACCTGTAACCTGTAACCATGTACCTAAGTTAGTAGTAGCTGTAGTTAGCTTAGATTCTTAGCTCATGTACTTTCTATTATTTATTTTTAGATCTTTAAACAACATTATTAAATACTTGTGTAAGGATGACTAGTGTTGAATCATCCGCCATTCAACTTTTGAGAAGAGCAGTAGAGCTTGATCAGGAACAAAAATATGATGAATCGTTGACATGTTACGAACAGGGAATACGACTGTTACTTCAAGCAGCCAGAGGTTTGTAAGTTATATAGTTTACCATAATTTATCCATTGAGTAGCCAGAGGCCACAAGCTTGCATTACTAATAAATATTGAATAATTTTAATAGGTATTAACCGTATTACTACTAGGAGAATGGGCCAATGGCTACCTATCAAAATTTAGAAAAATAAGCATCTAGTGTGAGTACAGTTCTGTTAACCAACTTCACAGTAAAATTAATGTACATATTATCATATAGGGATTAATTCATAATTTTCTCCTGCAAAATTAATTTATGATAGAAATTAATTCAAAATTGTTTATTGAGAATATCTCGAACATCTCCTGTATTCTGCAGAGTCAGAGTGCAGACTGTATTTAATCATTTTCATGGTAAATTCTACCAATATGTCTGTAGAATTTTTCCCTTTTTAAATAATAATATTCTGGCAAAGTTGGTGGATTTTTAGCTATTTAGGTCCTATTCCAATGTTAGCATTAACTATTGGTTGATAAAAGGGGAAATTTTTTGGTGGATCAGCCAAATTATTGGTGGATTTTATTAGCTTTCTGTATAAGTCAATGGGATTTTGTGCACCTCAGTCTGTATTTAGTGCAGAAAACCCCACCAACTTGTCCAAAAAGCTGTAAAAATACACAAAGATATTTGGCTGATCCACCCAAATTTTCCTCATTTAGCCTCCAAAAGCTTAGTTATTGGTAACATAGGAATAAATAGTTAAAAATCCACCAACTTTGCTAGAACATTACCATGAAATACATTAATACAGTCTTGTACAGTGCACCAAATACAAACTGGCATAAAATCACTGGAATAATAATAATAAGCTACTACTTGCCAATTGCCATAGGACATTGACTCAGTCCTGAGTCTGTATTAGCAATAGTTTTTCTAAAGGTTGAAAAAGTTCACCAACATTTTCTATTGCTTTGGCTAATCCACAAACTTTTTTCCATTATAGGCTGATGATTTATAGCCACTAAATATAATATTTGAGAAATAAATAATTTAAAAATCCTTAGACAGTTAAGACACTGCTGAAAAATTTATTTCTAAAGGAAAAAGATCTACCGTCAACTGGGGCTATATGAAAACAGACTGGGCTATTTGAAATCACGAATTTTTTTCATGAATTTCAATTTATCATAATTTTTTTTATATCTAGTTATATAAATTAATAGACCATAAACTAATGAACTTATAAAAAAGTGAGACATGTAAGAAATGATTAAAAAGTATATTATCCAATTTTTTGTGAAAAGCTTTTAAGGTAAATTTGAGATACCATAATTTTTTTTCTAAATACAAGGTCACTCCTGCCAAAACTACTAAAGCTACAAAACCAGGATTTTGATATCATCTTCTATGGGAAAAAGTAACATTTTGAGTTGTGTGTGTATGAGGATCTGCCTTGCTTGTAGTGACAAATTCTTGACAATAGTTTGTCAAGGGGCTATGACACTGACAGAACATCATCCGCAAATGAGCAGCTGCCTCAGATGATGTTGTCAATGACTCCTTTAATAGCTACAGACAACACTGGTTGGAGTGCTTCCTGGAAACATCATCAATTATGATGAAACAAATTTGGCAGACCATCCCTGGTCCAAAAAGATGATTTTTCAAAGAAGAATTAAGACTCAATTAAGCATGCAGAAAGAACAATGAACAGGATTAAGTCTTCATCTCTATCAACCTCTAGGGATATGTAACTTGGAAGATTGGTGAAGTAAGACATCTAGCTTCAATGACATGGTGGGCATTTCCAAGCCTTCTCATTTCACTAATATCAGAATTGGACCACAAATATTCAGGTTTAATTCTATTATTTCACAATAGCCCCACTGTTTTCATAAAAAAGGAAGTTATTAGGTATCAAGATGCCATATTATGCCTGTATGTTATGAACTACATTGTTACTATTGTTGGTACCTTAGTAGACCACAAATATTCATTTATTCATGGTTAATTCTATTATTTCATAATAGTCCCACTGTTTTCAGATAGCCCCACTATTTCATTTAGCCCTATTTACGTTTCATATAACCACATTTTTCATGTGTTTCATATAACCCCTATTGTATGTGTGCATTTTGTCTTTTTTCAAAATATTACCATACTTAATTCAGTTAACATTTTGAGTTTTTTTTTCGTTAAAAGAACAGACAGAAAAAGGTTGGTCTTTTTGTTCACATCAAGCTTTAAGGTACATTGCACCTGATGATTTAATTATTTACAATTTAATGAAAAATTTACAGTTTTTTTGTTTCATATAGCCCCATTTGACAGTACACATATTTACATCAAATCCAAGATTCCAAGAAAATATAGGAAAATAATATTGAATTAACTTTGTTATATTTTTTTTTGGACAAGAAGGTAAAGAATGAGTAACAATAGACTTTCTAAATGAAAGAATTATACCTGTTAATGCAGAAAGGTTTGGTTCAAATTACCAACTCTGTATGAACATAGTATAGCTAGCGGCTATTGCTATTTTTCGCCAAAATTACTAGTTAATTGGTATTATGGTAAAGTCATATTATTGTTAGGAATACAAAAGCTACATACTTCTAATGAGTTGTGAGCATTACATTGGTAAAGCAATTTATAGTAAACTATATTTTGCCTTGATTTAGATAGCAACTGATAATATTTCCAAAGTAAGTTCATTTTACATTTTTACTGTAGTTCCTCTAACTCAGATTCTACAGACAGCATAAAGAAAGAGCACTTCAAGAAAAAAGTAGATGAATATCTTGGAAGGGCTGAACAGGTCAAAATATTGAAGAGAGAAGAAGCAAAGAAAAAGCAGCATACTCAGGTCTGAAAAGAATTAATTACACTCACGTTCACAATATATCCTATTGTTAATTTGTTAGTAAATGTGAATAAATTGCTAACCAAGAATTTCTCTTTTAAAATACAGTGATTATATTAGAGTTGCTTATTTTGTTCTTAGAAATAACTCATTGATTGATGGAATGTGTTTTTTTAATAAAAAAAATTTAATTTCAGATAAATATTCCCAAAGGAGCTACTGGATTTGGCTATTACAAGTTGTTTGGACCTTACTTAGATAGTTCAGTGAATGAAGTTGCTGTCAAAGATCCTTATATACGTGGAACAGCTCAGGTAAATAAATGAACAATCAGTTAATAAGATTTTGGAATAAATTTATTTATTAGGTCTCTATATTAAAAATAGAAATAAAGCAAATCTATTTCCCATTATTTATGTAAATCACACTTGGAGTACAGAGTAAAATCACTCTTTTGTCTTAATGTTCCAACTTCATTTTTTTAATCATTTAATAGGTTGCATTATTTTCTGTTTTACTAATAACTACATATGTTAGAACTGTAATTTCAAACTAACATTTTCAGCTGTATAACTTCCAAAGGTTCTGTGAGATGGTGATAAGTCTTGCAGAAAATATCAAAACTATTCACTTGCTCACATCAAAGGATGAAAATAAACAGAGGTGAGCCAATAATTGCAAGAAATTTTATACTGGTATTGTTTTTCACTGATATTACCTAATAATATTCAAATTAATTGAGAGCTTTATTTAATTTATTATAGATATGAAAGTATCAAAAATCAAAATCCAAACTGTTTAACTATAGGACTCAACCAAACGTGTAACAAGCTATGTTAATAACCTTCGAGTAGAAATATTAACTTTACTCATAGTAAAAAGTTTGGACATTTAATCTGAGCTCTTAAGGTCCATTCTCTTGAAAAGTTTAATAAACATAACCAGAAGTATTTAACTATAGGTGAATAAAAGGGAAAAGCAGCTTCCTTCTCAAGATATCAAGGTGTTTGTCTGAATAGCTATTGTTACCTTTGTAAAATTGTGGAAAGTTATGTTGTGACTTATGATCGGTAATATTTCGCTCCTACGAATAACATAGGAATATTTTTTATTTATTTCTAATCTCATTATTCACATAACTCAAAAGGTATTCAACCAAATTGCCTGAAATTTTGTGGGACGATTAGTCATTGTCCAGGAACCATTTAATTAGATTTTGGGAGCAATTGGATTGGGTCAAAAGTAAAGGTTATTTGTAACTCAAGTAGTATTCGACCAAATAGCCTGAAATTTGGTTGTCATTATCATATCAAGAACAAAAAATATAGTAGAAAAAGGTATGCATTCTCTTCTTGGTTTCAGTTTGTATTCCTAGGCTTGTTATAATTGCTTGAAATATTATATAATTTTTTTTATTTCAGTGAATGCAGAACTCAGTCAGATGGTCTGAAAGAAATAACAGAGGCACTTGCTATAAGAAATATAAAGTTCAATTTCAAGTTTTCTGACTCTCTCCATGACAGAGAGATTAGGTTAGTTGAAAGGTTATTGTGGATAACTAATGCCAACTTGAGCTGCTGAGAAATATTCCCTATACTCTTCATAAAATGAGTGAATAATTACCCTCTACAGGTTTAGCAATGGTTGGACCATCCAACTGGGGAGAGGATTAGACTATTTTCAGAGACTGCAAGGGGGACGGTTTGCTATAGGCAGTGCAGATTATGACCTGAGACAGTGTATGGAAACTACAATTGATATCTTCCATAGCACTTCAGTTTCGAACAGATAGCATTCACAAGAATTAATTAGTATCAACTAAAGTCTCTGATTTTAAACAATTCAAATTTTACATTTTTAGATAAATAATAATACTGTGTATGATTTTCCCTTTTTTAAAATTAACATGAACAAAAATATTTTAAGTTATTTATTAAAATGTTGAAGAATTGAACTTAGTATAGCTACACTCAACTTAATTGGTGACAATTGATAGTGTTGGGTCATTTAAAAATAACAAACAAATTACTAAGAATGTGGAATGAGAAGATTCTGCAGAGGTAGAGCCTTCAATCGAGCCTCCAACCAAGGGGCTATGCAAAGGGGAACCTGGGGACACAGTTGTGATACTTGAACATAGCCAATGAGTTCTCATAAATCAGTTTGATTAATTTAGTTACTACTAGTAACCAAATTCCATATAACGCTTGTTTGTAACAACAACGTCATAAACACAACATGTATTATAGAGTTATCCATATAGACAATAAATCATAAAATGCTGATTATTTTGGTAAAAAAATTCATCATTGTAACTCAAAAATATACCGCTAGAGAGGCTTAAATGTCCTAACGATATACCATTAAATGTACGTACATTATAAGTACTAAAATGCCTCTCCTGAAAAATAGCTATTTTGAAGTTACGACAGTGTTCTTGCAAACAAGCGATAAAGAGAAACCTAATCATTTGATTGGTTTATTGTCATTTCATGCAATTTAATTTAAGAAAAAACAGAGCAAAATTTTAATTCGGATAGATAAGATTAATTTCTTTTCGCTTTTTAAATAAAAAAAATTGTCATCTGATCTTCTGCATGTAAATATGACATAATAGAAAAATTCCATATTTCACATCAATAATTATAGACTAATTTGTATCTAAATATAATAGCTATGCAGAAAAGAACAATATTGAAAGGTCTTTTGGTCAGTGTCATGGTTTTTAATAATGATCTTCTCCCTCAAAGAAGTACCATTAGGTAGATCAAGGAAATATGAGAGAAAATTAATCCCAGTTTTTTCTATGAAAGGCTCCATTGATATAAATCCTAATTTTCCATAAATTTAATAATATGCATATTTTCAAAATTCATAGAAGCATGACTCAATTTTTATAACAAATTGATAATTTTATTTGTTACTTTTTTGATTCTCTAATTGCTATATTTTAAGACAAGTTGTAAAGTAATTCTTATGACTGAAGAAAGCTTCAGTACACACTGCCATAGTGTAGATACTGTCAAATATGTATATAGTAGCAACAACTAATCTAGCAAGTAATTTAAAAGATAATACTTACAATTGGTTGATCCATGAAATCCTTCCTATTGAAAACAATGAACTCGTTCTGTTCCCCAACACATTTCAGTCCGTAGTGTTTGCAGGAGTTTCGTGCTGCTTCATTATCAACAAACATGAGTGTGTTTGTGAGCTCTTCTAAACCAAACCTACTGTTAGCGCTACTATGTCCACACGACAGCACTTCAATCGCTTTCTTCTGTATCTTTGGAAGATTCAAATAGAGTACCACACTCAAGAGTGAGGGGAGACTTTTCAATAATCTAATGAGGGGAATGTAATTACCAGAGCTATTGAAGTTTAAAATAACTGGGAGAATTTTAGAGAGCAACTCACCAATCTTGATATTTTGGGGTAGCTCTAAGCAATGCTGAATAACCTCACTATTGTCATAGTTCAGTAACAAATAAACTGCTTCCATCTCTTCTCTTTCACTAAATTGATGTTGATTTGGTGAGTTAGGAAGAGTAGACTCTTCCCTATTGCACTCTTCACTTTCTGGATTCTTCAAAATTCTATCATTCTCACTTTTTGAATTTTCTTCAATCAGTTTGTTTTGTTTTTCTTTCTCTGTTTTTTGAGATGATGGTTCAGTTTCCAATTCATCAGAATGAGAAGAGGGTTCATCTTCATCCCAAACAGCCATGGAGTTTATTCTTTTCATTATATTTGCCATTTCCTCACTATCTCCTTCAAATCGAGGTCTAACTGATGCACCTGCTTGATCTGCCTCTGAGCTACATCTCTCAACTGAGAAAAAGTCATGATCATCCAGGTCAAAACTGAATTCAGTATCTTTTTTTGCATCGATATTCACGGATTCATCATTATCTTTGAATGTCCTGATTAAGCCAGCTAGAGTCTCCTGAAGTTGTTTCATGTTCAAAACTGGATTGAACTGTGTCAGAGAATACTCACACATTCTGAAAAAATAATTCAACATCATACAATTGAAAATTATACCCTCACAATTTACAAATGAAATAATTTAACTGACCTATACTGCTGCAAAACATAAAATCTGACAATAGAAGCCAAGAGAGCAGTACTGTGTGTTGAAGTGAGAAGCTCCTGAACAGCCAAATCCTGACGGACAGCTCTAAGCCTGTCACTGATGAACTCGTGAACAACATGATTTGGATAGTCTGTGCGTAAATATGCTCTGAAATATTGTAAGCAAATTATGTAGCTAGAATGTAGAGAAAAATTGATAGTTATTTATTGTAAGAAAAATAGTTCATCTGCACCTACTGTGTGAGGAGGTATCGCACTGTTCGATTTAGAACTGCCAACGGCCTTACATCTTTGGCAACAATTTCTCTACCAGCAGAAGATCTTGCAAACTCCTTCACAAATAGTGGACTGGCTCCTAGCAATTGAGTGGTTTTTGGAGTGTTATCAGAGTTTGGGCGACACTCGAGAGGATGAACAAGTTTGTTTCTTTGACGACTGAAAATAATTAAAAGAAGGATTGAAACTTTTGCAAAGCAGGGAAACCAATAAAAAAATAAACTTGACAAAGGAATATTTATCACCTAGATAATCAAATTAGGAAAATAACCAAGAAGAGAATTATGGTAGAGGGGTAGATATGCAGAATCAGCTTGGTATTAATTTGGCATGAAGAAATTAACACTCTGGAAAAAGTATTTTTTTCTGATGGATTAATCTCTCTTTTGGAGTTTAGCAAACCTTAAAATACAGTAATAAATTAATGGGAACTGTATAATCTGCAGCATTTAGCCTCTAAAGTTCATCTGTTAGCCTAAGGTATTTTCCAGAGTGCAGAAGAATGTAGCTACCTTCATGCTTTTATAGTTGATATATAGATAAAATAGCATAGGAAGTAGTTGCTCACAGGTCAGGGTACAATTTTTTTATTCAAAATTTTTAGTAGCAACAAAATAAACAGAAATTTAATGATTATACAATAGAAAAAGAATGAGGATTAATTTTATTATTGTGCATGCTTTGCAGACTGGGTTAAATACATTGATGAAGTAAAATGTAAATATAAGTTTTAGGGATAAGGGATTAATTCAGAAGTGTTCATAGCAAAATTAATGTAAACTGTAAACAAACTTAACAAAGGAATTAATTCAAAATTGTTTGTAAAGAATCCACTCTGGAAAATACATTAGGCTAGCAAATGAATTTTGGAGGCTAAATGCTGCGGATTATACAGTTCCTAACTTCCTATTAATTTATTATTATATTTTAAGTTTGGTAAATTTGTGCTTTTGGTCCCCCACCGATTTTCAATATTTTGACACTTTTTATAGGTAAAACAGTAAAAGGAGCCATTTTAAGACGACGATTTTAAAGATTACCATTTGTTGTACAAATGCTTCGTTTTTTGAGCTATATCTCGAAAACGAAGCATTTTCACAACAAATGGTAATCTTTAAAAAAAAGTCTTAAAATGGCTCCTTTAACCTATATTAAGTGTCAAAATATCGAAAATCGTTGGGGGACGGTGGACCTAAAGCACAAATTTACCTTAAGTTTTGCTAAACTCTAACAGAGTAATTAATTCATCAGAAAAGACCACTTTTTCCAGAGTGGTAAAGGATATCACAAATATCTCCCATATTTTGCAGACTGTAGAATATATTCAATATACTAGGTAAATTATTTAATCTATAATTACAATAAAAATGAATAAATAAAATAAAACTGTCAAACTTAAATGGTATTATGACACAGAAATTGTGAACATTTGTGTCTTTTAATAACTTAATAAGAAAGTTAGAGATGATGATGAAATCTATCCTTACGGCTTACCTGATGCATTCTTCAGGAGGGCACATAGATAAACAGCTACCTTTGATAGGTCCATCATTTTGTGATTCAGTAGACATTTTACTCAGCTTACGGTCTTAGCCTCTTAGGGGACTCTTACCTAACTACAGAGTCTACAGTTTAGGATATGTTCTAATTCTATGAGTTTGTTAATTGATATTCTCTCACAAGACACAAACTATCTAGGTAGGTATGACTAACCAAGGGTTTGTAAAGTCTATACTATATCTAATAATAGTTCTATACTATAATAATACTGTGTGTCAATTATAATATGTGTTATCACTGTCATGTCACTCATGTGTTGACAGTTTGACACGGTCACGATTCACGAAGTGTGTGTTGGTAATGGTTACTTTTGCGGTTTATTTAGTATTCACATTTTCCTAAAGAACTGAAAAATGGAAAGAAAGTCAATATTTCCAAATATGTAAGATGATTTTCCATTTAAATTTTTTAATGTGATGATAAGAAACCTATAGTAAGGAAGGAGTATATATTAGAGTGAATGAAAACATTTCCTAAGTAAAACATTTTCTTAATCAGCCTAATTTAATCAGCTGGTAATAAATATGAAGAATGCAACTATGATACGCACGGGAATATCCCAGTAAACAATGCGGCATCGAAATAACGTCATCTCGATACAAGGCTTTTCTCGAAATGAATATGAAAGAGGTAGAATCCGCTATCTAACATCGTTTTGGAGTCACAAATTATGCGTCGAATAGAATACACAAAACTGTATCGATTAGACATATAAAAGTAGACATTGAATAGAAGCAAAAATTTGCTATTACCGTAAGGAATCTGTTTCGAACTGACGCCAAATTATATATCTAATATGCTTCGAAATGATATCCACTCGTATCCAATAAATGAATTCAAAAATTAAGATTGATTTTTCTTAGTTTACTGCTTAAAGTGTACTTAAGTTAGATGCATATGAATTTAAATAATGTTTTACTCTATTCAAATTGATGTATCTGGGAATCGAGCCTGCATCCAGCTGTCCAAGGTATCTGTACCTCTGCCAGAGTGCCATCGTGAATGCATATGAATTAGATTTTATTTTTAAATTAAACGACTCGGAGATTATAGATAATTAGAGATATTTTGAAGTGAATTTAACAATAAATCAGGTTCCGCTATTATAACCAAAATCATAACTTAGTCTTATTACAAATACAAAGTTATAAAAGGGTCAAATTTTTATATAATTTTAACTCCTTCAAAAATTTCATTCGCTACAGTTCAAATTGAAGAAAAGGTTTTGAGGCCACGACTTAGATTGAAGATGAAACCTCTGTGATGAAAGTTCAGAATAATGGATTAATTAATTAGCTAATTAAAATTCAACCATAGATTAACTCGCACTCAGCATTTATAGGTAAGTAATTAGTTGGATATTTTGAGATATAGGTATAATTGTGGTTCATTGATCAAACAGGAATTTTGTGCCCAGTAAAATATTTTTAGAGAAGGGACAAGGGTACAGGCAGGCCTCGCTTTAATTACACCTCGCTTTAATAAAAGTGGTAGTTTTTCGAGTCATGTCTCGAAATAAGTGCCGTTCGTAAACATAGAAAACGGAGAAATTTTTTTGTGATTATATCACGGTAACTAGAAAAACATCAAAATTATAATCAAGATGAGGTTCTTAGAAGCAATTGGTTAATAAATTCAACATGTCCCATTTTAGGATAAGTTCCGTGTTATCGCACGGTTCCATATTTTCGAACAAGTAAAATTCTCTATATAATAATCATTGATAACTTTTATTTCAATTGGTATACATGATACCAATTTGAATAAATGTTAAATAATAATTATTATATTTTCTTTTTTGACGTATTCGAAAATGTAGAACCAAACAATAACTTGGAACTAAGTAGGTACCCAACTACCAAAAATATTTCACAGATCATAAAATTGCTGTTTGTGTAATGTCACACAATAATTATAAAAATCTAATTCTCTATTAATTACTCACCTGTAGAGAATGAGAGTTAAGCTATGGTTAGATTTCAAAACCTTTAATAAATTCACAATTATAAAATTTCATCACAGTCACAAGCACTAAAAACTGTTTATTAATAGTCTTACATGGTATACTCTAACTGAAAAACAAATTTTCTTTCATTATTACTCATAGAAAATGAGATGCTTAGCTTATAGTCAAGGACAGACAATTATAAATTTCTTGTTACCTTTCCTTGCTTTAATTACAGTTTGATAAGTCGTGATTTAGTATCTAAAGTGGGGCCTGGCTGTACATGTTCCAAAATATTATCAGGGCCTATATATACATTTTAGGAAAATATAATAATTATTATTTAACTACTATTTATTTAGTAACATATTAACTGAAGGCATGATACCGATTCAAATAAAAGTTAACTAATAATTATTATATATAGATTTAATGAGTCCGATTACCACTCTAAGTTTAATTACCTTCGCAGAATACGGAAAGGTTATATTATAGACAGCAATTATTTATTTATCATCTTGTTATTCGCATAACTAAAAAGGTGTTCAACCAAATTGACTGAAATTTGGTGAAAGATTGATCCATGTCCAGTGACCTGCTGGTAGACCCGGTCAAACTTCTAGGACATGGTCATTTAGAACTCAAAAAGTATTGAACCATATTGCATGAAACTTAGAGGGACGATTGTTCACCATCCATTCACCAGTGTATTAGATTTTGGTAGCAAACGGATAAGCGGCGGCGAAGGTATGCGCTCTATTGACTGTTCGTAATCTATTTATCTATAATGTGAATCACTGAATTTTGAATAGTCTCATTTGCAGCTTTTGGCACTAGGTGAAAAATTAAGTTATCGGATATGGGGTTCCGCATTTTACGTAGAATTAATTTTTTATGTATTGATTTTATTTGTAAACTTGTATTTTAATTGGTATCTGGTATCATAATAGGTAAGTTTTGGTATCATGAATACAAATTTAAGTAAGAATGAAATACAGTAAAACTCCTGAGTTACTAAGTTTTTCGTTATGAAGCACTCGATTAATGAAGGACCTGAGTTATGAAATGCACCGCAGAGCTATGAAGTATTTTCTATGTTTCAATTATAGAAAACTATATACGTCATGATCGAATTTGGTCCTAGTTTTCACTCAAAGATCGTAGTTTTCTCCAATATTTTAATCATAGAAAACAATCAGTGTCCCTGAGCTTTGAAGTGGCTCTGAGTTATGAAGAAATAAAAATTTAATAACTCAGAAGTTTCACTGTATTTTTATAAAACTAAAACAGACGACAGAAAATATTATATTCATAACAGCTTTTCCATAACTTTTTACATGCATCGAATACCCATCGTTTTTATATCTAGATTTATGCATCGTTTTCATAGAAAAATATCTATCTATCGATTTCGTTACTATTTTTCGATGTATTAAATTATATATTGATTCGACATCTAAAATAGAAGGAGATGTATGATGTCGATTTCAGGGTTTTTTCATGTATCGATTCGATTAAAATTAATTAATAAATTTAGATATCCGTTGTCCCAGCTTCGAAATCGACATGAGATGATATTGAATCGATATAGACCGTTGTTTATAGGGATTCGTGTAAAGGTATAAAATTGGATAAACTTATTATAGAAATGTTTAAATAATAAATACTTTAGGAAATAATTAATATTTTAAACGAAGGCCAAAAACGCATTGTTTGTTTAAAAATCTAAATTTATGATCAAAACAAAGAGTGCACAATCTTCTTTCTCAGCGTCAGGTTAGTGATTCGCCCGATTATTGCTCACAGAGTATTAAAAAACTTTAAAAGCAAATAATAAAATACATACTGCACCGAATAATGTATACGGTTTGCGGAATAATGATCGTAGACCTTAGTTCTATAATATTATGTAATAAACTCAATTTTTTCCCCGGAGCCTGGACAGGACCTTTAAGGGCTGGGAAATATCCCAACAAACATAGGAATGTCGATTCGATGCCGTTTGCTGTCGAATTCGTAGCGCTAACGGTGGGTATTGACTTTCAACCATTTCGACTCATAGTAGATATCAGAATGTCTGTTTCTAAATGATATCTGAATTTACACTTCGAGTAGAAACACGAAAACCGATACATAGTTTTAACAGCATTATCTTGACGTCAGCATGACTGTTTCCAAACAATATCTGAATTTATACTTCGACCAGAAGTGCAAAAACAGATACAAAATTTTAAAAAAGTTTCAAATTTGGAAATTCATTTTCTTTTCTTCCTGTTTTATGACACGTATAGAAATGTAAGAATAATTTCTATTCAATTGGATTGTACCTTTCTATATAACGTACGTAGTGCTCCCTTTAAACTATACCCAATAATTAATACACTTATAGAGGACTACGGCAGTTGTAAGGGTACGATCGGGCATTGGATCAGCTAGTGCGATTGAACAATGGATCAACGTAAAGTAAGCGATATTGAAACATCGGTAGTTGAACAGTGTTCCTCCAGTACCGTAAAAATGAATGGATAAACAATCATATTATTTTTTGATGGCCAGTGCATTTATTGTTATGAATCTATTCTAAACTGCTTATTGTAAATAAGCCCCGAGGAGTTCCTGAAGCTGTCCTTGGTGAATAGAACAGAAGTGGGGTGACGTCCCTTAGGTCCCAAACTGTTGAAATTTGGATTATGTATATTGTCTATTTTATGTTTACAATGTTTATAGTGTTTTTAACTCTCCGTGCAGTTTTAGAGGATAATGCTAGGGTTATGCTCTACAATTACGTACGAGGTCTTAGATTTTGTATTAGGTAGGCTCGTAGACTTCATTTACTATCACCTCTTCATTTCCCTCTTCCCTACTTGAGTGCAGCCACCGGTGCTTGTGAACATTTTTGTCACATTCCTCGGTTAGTGACAGCATTCACGGAGTAGCTTTTCAGCATCCATGAGCGTTGTGACTTTGTCCATTGAGCCACTTTCCTTTCTGACTGCTTCTTCCAGACCCTTGTATTTTATTCCCTTTTGAAGTCAGCGACATGGCCTTTGGTTCCGAAGCAGACGTTAAACCTCTACTAAACGTAAATAATTAAAAGTTGATAGGCTATTCAACATGTTCCATTTCAGAGTAAATTCTGTGTTTTCGGACGGTTCCACATTTTCGAATATGTAAGAAATAAATATAATAATTATCATTATTCCATTCTTACTTAAATTGGTATCCAAGATACCAGTACGTAAAAAATAAGTTTAGAAATAAAAATCAATACATAAATCATTTTTCTACGTAAAATTCGGAACCCCATATCCGATAACTTGAGCTTTCACCTAGTGCCAAAAGCTGCAAATGAGACGATTAAAATTCAGCGATTCACATTATAGATAATTAAACTTATAAAGTTGTAATCGGACTCAATAAATCTATATATAATAATCATTATTTAACTTTTATTTCAATTGGTATCATACCTTCAGCTATTATGTTATTAATTAAATAGTAGTTATATAATAATTATTATATTTTCCTTTATCACGTGTTCGAAAATATAGACCCTATTAATAACTTGGAACATATACCCTATTGCTAAAATTATTTCACAGAGCACAAAATTCCTGTTTTATATAACACAATTATATAAGTCAAAATGTCAAACTAATTACTCAACTATTATGACCTTTATTTACTGAGTGAGAATATATGGTCAAATTTTAATTAATGCATTCATTACTTTGAACTTTCATCACAGAGCTTTCATCTGTTTCTAAGTCGTGGCCTCAAAACATTTTCTTTAATTTGAACTCATAGAGAACGAAATTTTTAAGGAGTTACAATTATATAAAAATATGACCAACTCATTACTATTTGAAATAAGAATAAGTTGTGATTTTGGTTATAAAAGCGGTGCTTGCCTGTATTGTTCCATTCACTTTAAAATTTCTTTAAGTAGGGGAGGATGGTCATCAATGGGACAAAAAACACAGAAAGATTGATATTTCTTTTACTATGGGCAAAGTATGAAAAATAAAAAATCCATATGTAATATAGATATTCCTTTAAAAAATGAAACTAACTCGAATGCTATCACATATGCTGTTGACTAGAAAAAAATTAAATAAAAAGCAAAAAAAATTGTCCCATTGTATAACAGCACTGGTGATCAATGGGACATACCCTGGTGAACGATGGGACAGTGTATCAAACTTGTATATTGTTGAGGTTATGGTCAAATTTCAAGTTCGAATTATCTCTTCATGTTGTCCCACACTCAGTTGGTTCATATAATATCAGTTTAATGTCCTCTAGCTTCACCGATGCCATGTCAGGAACATTTGTAAAATTAAGCTCATTGCACTCGAATCTTCGCCTAACATCAATATTTCGTATTTATCTTTTTAATGCTTTTGGCCAACAGAATACGCTTTAGAAATCGAATCAAATTCAACAAGTTCATAAACCTTCATTTCCATTTTTTTCGGTAGAGATTTAAGTTCTTCAGACGAATGGACCAGTTAAATTAAGAGTTCTATACCAGACCAAGAACAATAGTTCACAGGCCATCTACAGCGGATACTTTATGGAGTAATTTCGAAGGCCCTATCCGTAGTGGCACCAGCAAAAAGCTCTTCTTTCTCTGGTGTAGCCGTTGCAATCATGCTGCATCTTTTTCTTTTATTAGTGAAATTTGTTTTCTATATATGCAGTGCTTTGTGATGACCTCAGATTGCTGTAGCCCTTGAATATGGTCGAAAGTCCCGCTTCAGCTGGAAGCTCTGTTTCTACAAGAAGCTCTGAAGCTACAGTTCACGTTATTGTATCAAAAATAGATATTTATTGATTCATATGGAATATCTAGACAGTTTGGTTAACAATAGGGCACTGTCCCATTGTTAACCAAATTTTCTGTCCCAATGATCACCATGACACCATTTTGAAAAAATATGGGTATAGCAGCTCAACTACAAAAGTATAAAGGCAATCCTTTCTTATGATCATATTTTACATATTACTTAATATTATGTAAAAATGCAGTAAGCATTATATGTTAAATTAACAGATTTATAACAATTGAAACAAAGTAAGAAAAATTTAGTTTTCCCACCTCTAAAACACGTTTTCGCTTATACACAGGGCAGACTACACCATAATCGCTGAATGCAATGCGAGTGAATGCACTGAAGTATGCCTAATTTACCATTAAGATTTTATTTCAAATTACCTTCAAATAAAAAAGTTATTTAGCATGTCCCATTGTTCCCAGTGTCCCATTGATGACCACCCTCCCCTATATCCGGATCGCTTAATATCAAATTTTTTTTATAGTTAAATGCATCCACGGTGGCAAAGTGACGGTGGTACAGGCACGAGGACGAATAAACCCACGAACGATACCCGGACACATCACTTCATTTCCCAGCAAACATGAATGTATTCGTTTGACGTCCAAACGACTCTGTATAACCTCTCTTTCGACATCGAATACCAGTAATAAATTAGACATGGTGACATCAAGTAGACATCAATCCGATATCTGTTTGCACCGCTAAACCGAATCATATCAAGTATATATATTTGGCATCGAAGCGATACCGTTATAACAGCGTTGAATAGAAAGATAAATTACGGCATCCGCTATACATAGGAATTCTGCATCGAACCGACGCCTAATTATGTATCTAATATGCTTCGAAACGATATTCACTTGCATCCAATAAATAAATAAATTAAAATTGAAAACTCTTACACACAGAGAAAGGATTAGTTGATTCAAATCATATTTGAGGATAAGGATAAGGATATTTATTGAAAAGAAAAAGATTACATTAAATAAAATAATGGAAATTATTAAAATTTCATTTTCAAGCCCTTATATAAAGTCCTATCAGATGATAAGACTTTTTCGGGCAGAAAAGTAGGTAGGCATATATCTATATAGTATAAATAACACTACATAAATCGTACTACACAATTTAACAATTTATTATGGCCGCTAAATTGAACACAAAATCACAAATCATAAACAACATTAAAGAAAAAATTAGTAATGTATAACAGCAGTTAAAATGAACACAGAAAAAAAAATCGTAAAGCAAAAATCAAAACTCTAGTTATCAATACTACTCTAATTGACAATCAATTTACTATGACAATTATACTGAGCAAAAAAAAAATGTACATTTCTTTATTAAAATGAAATTCATTGATACTTCTCTATAAAATAAAGTTTAAGTTTTCGTTTAAAGCTATTCAATGTTGTAGTGGATTTTAATTCAAAAGGTAAAGTGTGCCACAATTTGGAGGAGGAATAGCTAACACTGTGCTGAGTGAGAGTCAATCTATGATGATCTAGTACAGGATCAGTTGCATGTCTAGTATTATAGTGATAGTTAGAAATAGGAAAGTTATGCCTATTTTTAAACATATAAATTAAGAGTAAATAGTCATGAATATCTGTCACTTTAAGGATACCAGTACTCGAAAAGAGATTATTTGTATGAACCAAGTAATCACTGTGGGTGACAATTCTCACGACTCTCTTCTGCAACAGTTCAACTACATGTAAATGGGTATCATAGGTTCCTCCCCATATCAGATTGGCGTAAATCAAGTGCGGATAAAACAAACTGTAATACAAGTTTACCAAAGATTTCTGAGGGAGGAACCTACTCACCTTGAAAAGTATACCAACAGTTTTTGACAGTTTATTACAAACAACAGATATGTGATCCTTAAACTTCAATCTACTGTCTATTGTTAGGCCCAAAAATTCAACTTTATCCACGTAGTTAAGTTCAATGCCATTTAAATTTACCCTATTGTCAAAATTAACAACACGTGACCTATTAGAGATAATTAAAGAATTTGTCTTATCAATGTTGATAGCCAACCTGTTGGACTCAGACCACCTATTCAAATTCAAAATCTCGTCATTGACCAAGTCCACCAAGCTGGAGAAGCTAGAGTGGGAAGCATACAGGGTAGCATCGTCAGCAAACAGCACACTATTTAGGACTGTTGAAAAACATGGTAAATTATTTATATATAAAATAAACAGATATGAACCCAAGACACTGCCCTGAGGCACTCCAATTGTTATAGGTCCATAATCAGAGTATCAATTTCCAATTCTCACTCGCTGTCTACGTCCATCAAGATAGCTTCTAAACCAATCTAAGGGCACTCCACGCACTCCATACCTGCTCAGCTTAGACAACAATATACCATGGTCTACCGTATCAAACGCCTTAGAAAAGTCTATGAAGATTCCCATGAAATGTTTTTTCTCATCCAGCGTTTTATAAATGAACTCTGAAATCTTAACCATTGCATCAACTGTCGAAAGACCCTGTCGAAAACCAAACTGTTCGTTACAGATCAACGAATAGCGATTGAGAAATGATATCAGTTGCTTGACGACACACTTTTCCAAAATTTTACCGAATAGTGGTAAAATGGAAATGGGCCTATAATTAGTAATATCAAGTTTATCTCCTCTTTTAAAAATGTTTGCATCTTTGAATAAATCGGGAAACCTACCAGAAGATAGAGATTTATTTATTATAATTGAAATCGGTTCGTCTAAGATGTCAACGCAACATTTCAATACCCCCACAGAAATTGTATCCAAGTCACATCTTGTATTCTTCAAGGAGGTAATTATAACACTTATATCTACTCTGGACACTGGATTAAAGAACAAAGAGTGCGGGTTTTCATTAATGTATGACAATGGATCAAAATCGGTTAGGGGAATAGATGCATTAACATTATTTCCAGCTGACGAAAAGTAGTCATTGAAGCATTGAGCTACATCTTTCCCATCAGAAATAACTGCTTCATTCATTTTAATTGAATTAATTTGCGATTTTTTTGTTAAGAAAAGAAACCAGTCTCCTCAAATCCTTCCACGTTTTTTTTATATCATTGGTGCTTTTATTAAATTTATTTTTAAAAAATCTAACCTTAGCTAATCGCACAATATTGTTCACTTTGTTACGAATTCTCTTATAATCAATATCAGAGATCAATCCTAATTTGAACTTTTTAAAGCTTTCAGATTTCAATTTAATATCTTTCATAACTTCAGAAGTCAACCACGGCCGAGATATTCGCTTTTTGCCCATAAATTTAGTCTTGATAGGGAAACTATCACAGAATATCTCATTTATCATAGTTATAAAATGTATGGAGGCAGCATTAACATCAACATAATCGTTAAATAATGACCAATCTACAGCCAATAGCCTATTCCTATACAAATTTATATTAACCTCATTAACAAGTCTAAATTTCACCTTAACCAGTTCATTTTCTCTACTAGTTAACAAAAGATTCCTAGATAAGGTCAAAAATGTCGGACAATGGTCCGTCTGATCAAATAATATTATGCCTGCACCACTGAAATAATTAAATGAAAAATTGATCCAAATATGGTCCAATAAAGAGGGTTCCTGTCTTCTAGAAGGAGCAAATCTAGTTGGTTTGGTAATAGTCGGAATTAAATTAAAAGACCTCATTAAAGTGGTGAAATGAATTACTTCATTATTCTCAATGTCCAGCAAATTAATATTTAAGTCACCCTATAGGCAAACATCGGTAGAAATGCTACTGCTAGACAGTAGCGTATTCAAACACTCACAGAAATTAGATACTGTGTTTGAATGGGGTCTATAAATTGCGAAAATAGTCAAATTAACAGCCTCAAGTGAAACATTAATAACACAAGATTCAATGGTACCATCATTAATACACAAATCAGAGACAATAGATGATTTATAAGATTCTAAAACAAAATTTGAAATACCTCCACTTCTTCTCTCGCTTCTGAATGAATGAAATGAATTAAATCCTTCAATACCCACTGGTTCAATTAGCCATGTTTCACTCAATACTATTATATCAGGTATTACTTCAATAGACGAAAGCATACCCAGCTAACCAAAAGCTGTTTGTCCCACGTCTTAAGACGTCTGATACCCCTCGCTATAGTGGAATTTAAGACGTGGGGCAAGACGTGGGGCGGGGGACATCAGACGTCTAACCCTCTTCATTTGCACAGGGGTCCCCCTCTGCAAGACGTCTGATCCCACGTCTTGTCCCCCTCTGACAGAGGGGGACATCCACCTGTCCCACGTCTTATCCCACTCCGTTTTCAAGACGTGGGACCCACGTGGGACAGAGTGTGGATGTCCCTCGCTATAGAGGGATTCAAGACGTGGGACCCACGTGGGACAGAGTGCGGATGTCCCTCGCTATAGAGGGAAGAGGGAAATAAGACGTGGGACGCACGTGGGACAGAGTGAGTATTCAAGACGTGGGACAGAGTGGGAAAATCCCCCTCTGCAAGACGTGGGACAGAGTGTGGATGCCCCCCTCTGCAAGACGTGGGACAGAGTGCGGATGTCCCCCTCTGCAAGACGTGGGACAGAGTGCGGATGTCCCCCTCTGCAAGACGTGGGACAGAGTGCGGATGTCCCCCTCTGCAAGGGGGACATATCTCTCTTTTGGCTCAAACTACTTCGGTTAATTGGGGTATATAAATATGTATAAAAAATAAAAAAGATCATACTACTCATTATTGCAATTTCTTACCATATTGCATATAGTGTATATGTACATTTGGCTGTATATCATTTATTTTAATATTACATATTGTTATATACAAATTAAATGGGAAGAAATGGAGAAAGAATTGTAGTGGTCATCTCGGGAATCGAACTCAGGACTCTAGTGTGATGTACTATTGAAGCCTGCGTCTCTACCACTCAGCCATCCTGGACATGGTAGAAGTAGTATTGAAATGATCTTTATCCAACTTGATAACTTGCGTGCTTCTTAAAATTATTTTAAATAAATATAATTTAATATTCTACATTTTGGTATCTTTTATTTTTTTATTGTAAATGATAAGAATGTGTATAAAGTTATTTATTAATATTTGTATTGATAATGTTAATTAATGTTATTAACTACCTAATTACCTATAACTGTTAATTAATATTACCTATAGTTACCTTCTGGTGATATCACTACCTTATACCTATCTAGTTACTTACTAGAGTTTATTTATAACTACCTAGTAACCTACAAGTGGTAACCACTAATCTGTACCTACTGGTGGTTATCACTACTTACCTATTACGTAGTATTTATCAGTACCTACTTAGTTACCTACATTACTGTTTGTCAATCAATACCTACCTATAGTTATAACCTACTGGTGTTTATCAATGCCTACCTAGTTGCCTACATCTGCTTATCAATACCTGATTAGTTACCTTCTTGTGTTTAACATTGCCTACCTAGTGGCCTACAACTGTTTATAAATACCAATCTAGGTCCTAGTTACCTACTACTATTCATCAATACCAATCTAGGTCCTAGTTACCTACTAGTATTCATCAATACCTACCTAGTTACCTACAACTGTTTGTCAATGCCTACCTAGTTATCTACTAGTGTTTATCAATGCTTATCTAGTTACCTATAACTGTTTAACTATACCTACCTAGATACCTACCAGTACCAATACCAATTCCTACCTAGTATACCTACTAGCAGAGCTGGGAGTTCCGCAAGAATGTTCGTGAACCTTTATTCGCGAACCGGTTCGGACTGGAAAATGGGTTCGGACATTCGGATTCGGAACCTCTTCAAAAACGGTTCGGACTTCAATGTTCGGAACGTCTTTTTCGCAAGTCCGAATTTCCGTACCCGGGGAAAACTGACCTGTTCATTTAATTATTTTACGTTCTGAACATGTACCGTACCTCTCGGCTACTATTATATACCTAGGTTTCTGCTTAACACTGAAGTGAAGAACATGCGTCTTTCTCCGCTCTTCTTCCATTACGTTATTCATTCTTTCTTGAATAGAGGTAAGTTTTATAATAATCTTAAGTTCTTAACAAGTTAATTCTTTAATAACGGTTTATGTTCCCTCAAATCTCAATTAAAATTGCTTGAAATATGTAGAACTATAGGTAAGGTTATAAACGTATATATTAGGTAACATTACATAACACCCTATCCTAGTACCTTAGCCGTTGGCTAACCAGTCCTCATGGAAAAATAATAATAACTTAAATTCAAGACCGATTTCAAAGCTGTCTTTTCAATCCTTTAATTTTTCCTATAAATACATACGATTAGAGAAAAACAAAGGTGATAAATGGTAATATACTCATATTATGAGCATTTATTTAAATCTATAATATTAGGAATATATCAGAGATCTTTCCAGGCATTAGATGCAAGAGTGTTTTTCAGTACATAAGGGTGAATATTTCACTATAATCAGTTTAACTGTAACTCTTATAGCGGCTTAGCGAGATCAAATATGTGCGAGAATAATTGCGCACACCAAAATCTTATAAATATTTGTTTCTTGTCTTAGCTTGTTACTTTTATTTTGAATGATAATTTTTTCTTTTGCTTTTACTAATGTATGAGTAAATATCAAATGAAGGTTTTTAAAAGAGAATATATTGAAATGGCTCAAATAAGCAATCTTTTGACGGGTAAGTAGGTTGGCTGAACAGATAATTTAAGATCAAGTATTCGACTATTCGCTTTAAAATTGAATTGATTATAATTTATATATAGGTATTATAATATTATATGTATATAAGTTATAATATAACTTAGAGAAATATTCACAATAATCTTCACTGTTTGACCTTTCTTGTAATATATTGAATAGAAGAAAAAGTTAAGTAAATAGAGTATTGGAATACCGTACAACGTATTGTATCTATAGTACTTTCATATTCAAACAAAATGCAAAAAGTTTTTATATCATCAGTTCTCTAGATAGAATTAATCAAAAATGTTGTATTATAAATGAAAATTTGAAAATCAATAGTAAAAACTTAAAAATGATTTAATTAGCTACTTGGATACTTCAATAGGGATACATTGTCTTGCATTATTATGACGACAGAGTTGGTCTTAATTTTTCTTTGCATGAAATTCAGAATAACAACTTAAACTACGTATTGGAGTGGAGACTGGAGGGGAACTTTAAAGATACTTAATGCTCATTCAGTCATAGTCAATGATACTAACTTATTTAGTATAGTAAGTATAGTGGAACTCGCTTATAGTGAACTCCTGTATAGTGAATCACGCTGAATAGTAAAATCCAGTATAGCGAACTTACCTCTATAGTGAACATATTTAGGTTAGTCTACACAAATATTCGTAAGTTTTCTATGAATCTTTTAATCCTATTTAGTAAATTCACTAAATTAGTAGAATTTCATGAAATAGCAGTTCTACCAGTGCAACTCCTCTAAAATGTAGTCATATGAAGTCACAGTATAATCATTATTATAAATTTATTATATTAGACCAAATGAATTTGACGTATGTTTTATAGGCATATCTTTTTTAAATTACTTTATATATTTCATGTCATTTCTTTAAATTTACTGGCCTTTCTTGACTTTGTTCCTACATAAATACCAACTATATTTTTTAATTCAAAAGTGAAATATTTACGTATCGACGTAAATCAGCATAAATTATGGAATTAATTGTACCTTAGTAACGTGTGGCAACGTAGAAATACAGATTGGTTACCCAATACGCAAGAATGCGTCCACGTTTTATGTAGTAGAGACAAATGCGCGAGCTGTGATTGGTTCACACTCCATCCAATAACAGTTCAGCTCACTCAGTTGCCAATCTCTTATATAGCTATCTACGTAATTATTTCTCCTTATATATTCAATATTTTTACTTGAAATTTGGTACACATTAGTTTAGTACAAAAACTAACAACTTGTAAAAATACAGTAACGTAGGTTTATAAATAAGACATGTGTTTTTTTTAACATAGAGTCAAACCTTCTCGTTGTAACTTGTTTCTGACAAATAGTTAGTATCTTGTTGAAAAAACTGTTTTTTTTATATAGGTTGCCCTATAATAGCCTAAAAATCAGAGATTAGCCTACAATTGTTCGGACTAAATGTTTGGTTCGGAACAAATGTTCGGACCAAACTTTTCCAAATTGAGTTCGCTATACGGAGGTTCGGAACCTAAAATCGACGAAGATTCGGGTTTGGATTCGGAACCTAAAAAAAGGTTCGCGCGCCCAGCTCTGCCTACTAGGTAGTGTTCATCAATCCGTACCTACTTACCTACTACCTAGTATTATTCATCAATGCCTACCTAGATAGTATATACCTACATCTGTTTATGAATACCTACCTAGTTATGATACGTAAATAAAGCTTGAGATAGATATACCTTTTTGGTATAACTTTTTCCCGCGTAAAACAGACGAGGGACAGAGAGGGACATCCCGCGTGGGACAGAGAGGGATATCCCGCGTGGGACAGAGAGGGACATCCCACGTGGGACAGAGAGGGACATCCCGCGTGGGACAGACGTGGGACAGAGAGGGACATCCCGCGTACTATTTCCCGCGTAAAACAGACGAGGGACAGAGAGGGACATTATGCGTGGGACAGACGTGGGACAGAGAGGGACATCCCGCGTAGGACAGAGAGGGACATCCCACGTGGGACAGAGAGGGATATCCCGCGTGGGACAGAGAGGGATATCCCGCGTGGGACAGAGAGGGACATCCCACGTGGGACAGAGAGGGACATCCCGCGTGGGACAGAGAGGGACATCCTGCGTGGGACAGAGAGGGACATCCTGCGTGGGACAGAGAGGGACATCCTGCGTGGGACAGAGAGGGACATCCCACGTGGGACAGACGTGGGAGAGAGAGGGACATCTCGCGTGGGAAAGACGTGGGATGTGAGTGGGATTTAAGACGTGGGACAGAAGAGGGACATCCCGCTTGTGTAAGACGTGGGACGTGAGTGGGATTTCAGACGCTGGAAAGACGTGGGATTTCAGACGTCTGGAGACGTCTGAAATCCCACGTCCCTCTCTGTCCCTCGCTAGCGAGGGATGTCCCCCTCTGTCCCACGCGGGACAGAGAGGAATATGGTTAGCTGGGATAGCTTCAAATACATCAAAATTTCTAGCGAAACTCCTAATGTTATAGTTCATAATAATGAAATCAGTGTCTTTAAATTTTAATTTTTTAACAGTGTGATAGAGAGACCCTGCATTACTTATACCTGGATAAATCTCATTTATGAAGTTTTCGTCTGAATCCAAATCATTTAAAATTACATTATCTTCTACCGTATCATTCATAGAAACTTCACATCGAAAAACAACAAATCAAACATATCAAATAATATCTCACTAAAAAATATAAACATGAAAAATTCACAGAAAGAGTAATAGGAGATCGTTATTGGAATATCCGATCAATAATACCAAACAAATTCTCAGCCAGAAATACAAGAGACCGTCCTATAAAGACCACTGATAGTTTAAACAACGGACAGTCAGTCAGTCACCACAAAACGTTTTGTGTATGGCTCTACACAAACGATTGCTCGTGACTGTTACGCATTTATAAATGCAAGTCGATGCATATCTGTTATCGATATGCAAGCTTGCAAGAAGAGATAGATTATAAAATATGAAACAGCCTAGACACTTAATGTTAAATAGTGCAAACCTGAGACAAAAATTAAACATTCGTACGCTATTCACTTGGCACAAAATGCTTATGGTATAAACAATAAGCACAACATGAATTACAGATACCTGGATATTATTATACATCAACAATAATAAACTCCCAAAGTAAATCAACCACGATACATCATGTCAACCCCTCATATCTGTGGCCGACTTATTAAAATGTTTCATGCAGAAGTCTTCCAACAGCTGCAGAGAGCTGATAGTCATTCTAAAGTCACGGTTGGAGGGCACAGGTGCTTTGACCCATGCAAAGATTTTACCACCAGCAGATCCACATGCACCGAGTTTCCCAGGAAACCCTTTTTTAGCTTGCCTCAAGATGTACAAAATTTCAGAACGTAAGGGCGTCAAACTATCGTTAATAAACAGCTGAGAAGGTTTTGCTGACTTACAAGCTGAGATGATATCTACCTTAGCTTTGCTGCTGCTCAGCTTCACTAAGATCTTCTTCCCTGTGTTAGGTTGGCAATTTGATCTGCCACCCAAACGGTATGCCGAAACTATCATGTCATTAGACAACACATAATTCATCTTTTGCTTCAGTAGATCGACTAACACATGTCCTGAATGTTCACCTGTTTTATGGGTAGGGACTGCATTACCGGACACTACTATGTCATTTCGCCGGTCAAACATTTCAACATTTTCAATCCTCTCCTCCAGTTTCCTCATATCTCTTCGAAGAGATTCATTTTCCTTCTCAAGAGCTTCAATTTTCTGGTCTTTCACTTCGATCAGATGGTCAAGCTTGTCGCACAAGAGTTGGAAAATAAGCCGGCCCTCCTCCGAGATTCCAGTCAATTCCTCCGGGAAAGATTGATTGGTTTTATTCTTTTTACTTCTATTAGCTGCCATTTTACAAATAGAACTAGGGTAGAAGCCAAAACAGGGCAGGAGAAGGGTATACCAACAGTGTAAAACCGCTGATAGTCGCTTCTGGACTAGGGTAGCCGTTGCTAATTCCGATAGAGTAGAATAGCTGCACTATGTCAATCCAGTGTAGCTCAAAATATACACTCAGAGTACACAGAATAAGATTCAGATAGGTAAGAATGATCACAATAAACCTTTTGTCTCAATAAGGTTATATATTCGGCAGAGCACAAACTTTAACAAAGATATAACAGAGAGCTGCGCATGACCTCTCGGCATGAATGTCAATGACTAAAATTAACTAAATTTTATGGTTTATCTGTGCGCCTACCTACGTGGTGAGTTGCAGGTACTATTTAATAGGAGTTAAATTGACGTTGGTTAAAACAACACATATGTGAGATGGTTATTTTTAATTCCCGATTGTCACAACAACTATCTGTGATAGTCAGAACTACTCGTGGTGGTTGAACCAATTATATGTAATGGTTAAAACAATTGTAGAACAAGGTTACATCAACTACTTGTGTATGATTCTCAAATCACTCCTATGTGTTATACTAACTACTCGGGTAGGTTATACCAACTACTCGTGTAGGTTATACCAACTACTCGTGCAGGTATACCAACTACTCGTGTAGGTTACATTAACTACTCGTGTAGGTTACATTAACTACTCGTGTAGGTTACATTAACTACTCGTGTAGGTTATATAAACTACTCGTGTAGGTTATATCAACTACTCGTGTTGGTTATATCAACTACTCGTGTTGGTTATATCAACTACTCGTGTTGGTTATATCAACTACTCGTGTTGGTTATATCAACTACTCGTGTTGGTTATATCAACTACTCGTGTTGGTTATATCAAAAACTCATCAACATCTCGTGTTGGTTATATCAACTACTAGTAAACTAAGTAAATGTATATCAACTATTAGTGTAGGTTGAAATATCGGTCCGGTCAGCTGTAGCCAGACTTTTTACATGACTTTTTCAGTCATTATATTTACTCTATTAAACTATAATCTCGAGTTAGGTCCCGTTATCAAATAGATTAGACTATTTATTTTCTAGGACCAAATCTAACATGTGCATTTATTTTCTACTCTTGCTTCGGTGATGTGCGTACTATTTTGATTTTAAAAAATAATTGATCACCTTTACCTATCCTTGCTTTTTGAAATGTTTTCGATCCGATGAATTGATTTATGGCTATTAGTTGTAAATTAATAGATTAGATTGAATAAGTAACTTCATTATAGGTCAGTTTATAAATAAGTATATAGTTAGATGACGTATAAATAACTTAACCTAGTGATACCTAGATTACAAAAGTTGATAGAATAAATCTTTGATATGCTGCAATTATACTATAACTTAATGAATAATAATAAAGCCTTTATCTTCTAAACTATATTTTAGTGCAATTCATATTACTCATAGGCACTGATATAGAAAAATGCTAATAGAATTACCAAGGTCAAATTGAAAACGAATTATAAACATTTAAGTTTTAGATTTATTATTTAGAAGTAAAGTTTGAATTCTCGTCACAGTCTTTCACGACTATAGGTTGCCAATTCCTGAAATAAGAGATTCGTATATTAATATATATTATATAATAGAAATTTATAGTATAGTTTATATACATTATCAATAACATCACCAACTCTGTTTCCTTTTGTGATGAGATAGCGACAGCTTCGATATTCTTTTCATGTCTGGAATCCTTAAAAGCATATGAAGAAGTAAGAGCTAATCATATTGCAAATACACATTTAAAAATCATCTAACATTTTCAAATACCTACTTTGACCTAGCATAATTATTCCTGAACCATTCAAAGGAATTGAAGAGGACTCCGATGGTAGATGACGTTGATCTACTCCATCAATTCTTCATAAAGATCTGAAAGTAGATTAAGAAAATATAGAAAACCATATTAATAAAGAAATGAAGATAATTATTAACTGAGAATTGTTTCATATAGGTAAATTATTTATATAAAATGTTAAACTAATTATAAATCTTTATATGCAGTATAAATTTAACTCTAATAAATGCAATGGATTCTCCAGGCTAATCCTCATAATTTTGTTCATTATACACTTTTAATTTAGACTTTAATTAAATACCAAAAAAGTATATTATATCAAAAGGCTCACCTCTGGTTGGAGTTCTTCCTGCTAAATCCCTGGACGGTGTTCTCCTCCGACTATCTCCCTGGAAAGAGTTCTCTCGGTCATAGAAAACTAGGGTCAAGTATAGGTAAATTGGGGCACTTTTACTAACTGCGGCCTCTTATCTCAGAAACATTAATTAATAACCATCATGGCTTCAAGGCACTCGTGAAATAAATTGAACCTATCATAAATTGAGCTTATTATGATATTCAGCAATTCAATATATAGCTAAACTAATTTTAGAATGATTTTGAGACTCTCTTAATAGGGCCTCAATTCAGAAATTAAAGAACCGACTTTACGTGTGTAACCCTACCTATAGGTAAACTAACTAGTTTTAAAATATATAAATTATCAGAACACTTTACTTAAGATCCTAGGATAAGTTCCGAAATATCGGACGGTTCCACATTTTCGGTCGCCTAAGAAAAACTATATAAAATTATTAATCAACTTTTATTTTAATTAGCTATTAGGTAGATATATACAGTATATTATAATACATATGTGGCCGAAAATTTGGAATCGCATGATAATTTGGAACTTACCCTATCTGAGGACAGCGCAGTAATTCTGCCTATCCCTAAGTACGGTCAAGCAGGTAAATTGCGGCCCACTAACTAACTGCGGCCTTTAACAACAAAAACGTCATTGCCTCAAAACACTCGTTAAAAACAAAGTAATAAGTTGTAGCATGCAATGTGCTTATTACGATAGCTATGTTACATTTCAATGTAATTTTGGTTTAAAATATTTTAGAGACTCTCTTGAGAGGGCCGCAATTAAAAATTAAAGGGTCGCAATTTACCTGCGTGACCCTAGAAGGTATTGGCACTGGAAAAAAAACAGGTAGGTAGGTATGATGCTTAAAGGTCCTCTCCAGGCTCCGGGAAAAAAATGAGTTTATTACATAATATTTTAGAACTAAGGTCTACGATCATTATCCCGCAAACCGCATACAATTCAGTTCTGTATATATTTTATTATTTGCTTTTAAAAATTTTTAATACTCTGTGAGTAACAATCGAGCGAATCTCCAACCTGACGCTGAGAATGAAGATTGTACACTCTCTGTTTTGATTTCATATTTAGGTTTTTAAACAAACAATGCGTTTTTGGCCTTCTTTTAAGATATTAATTGTTTCTAAAAGTATATATATACGTTTCTATAATAAGTTCATCCAAATTTAAACCTATAAACGAATAATAAATAGATTTATTAAACCAAATACCTAGTTGACAATCAAAAACAAATGGTGTACATTCTTCTTCTGCAGACTGAAAATTAGAAAGTCGGAAGTAAAGTAGGTTTTGTAGAGTTTGGATTATAAAAATATTTAAAAGCATATAAAATCAAAAATATGCTATCAAATTTGATGGGGTTTGCAGTAAAATGATAAGAAACATTAGCCTCGTTGATTTAAGCAATAAAAAAATTTGCTTGGAGGGGACCTTTAAATAAGTTAACATATAATAATCTAGGAAAATTAGTTTGAATATCAGTTTTCAAACTGGAAGACAGTAATCAAAATTTATTATTATGAAAAGTTATATAGTGATAATCAGCTCTTCAAATAACTACCTAGCCGCCAAACTATCAATCCCCAAAATTTTAGAATATTTAGGCAGACATTTATCTATGTATTAATGGAATTAATTAATAATCGACCGTAAACGATAATAATATTTAAAGCATATAACGCTATTGTTTGCACTTGAAATAAAATGGTATTGAGGAGCGTTCACATTCAACACGTACACTTGAAACAAGATTTGAACTGTAAAGTGTCAAACGATTAATTGGCTTTGAGGAAAGCATAAGTTGCCACATACTCATTTGATTTAACTCGCACCTAAACTGAAAAAAACTCGCATTTACAAGTGTAAATGTAAGTGCGAAGTGTAAATTCAGATATCATTTAGAAACAGACATTCCGATATCTACTATGAGTCGAAATGGTTGCTAATTCGATACTTACTATTAGCGCTACGAATTCGATAGCAAACGGCATCGAATCGACATTCATATGTTTGTTGGGTTCTTCCCATTTAATTTATATACAACATTATGTAACATACATCAAATTGATATGCACCTAAACGTACAGTACGTTATATCAATGAAGTAAGAGTTTTCAATTTTAATTTATTTATCAATTGGATGCAAGTGGATATCGTTTTGAAGCATATTAGATATATAATTAGGCATCTGTTCGATGCAGAATCCCTATGTATGTTAGATGTCGTAATTCATCTTTCTATTCAACGCTGTTATAACGGTATTGCTTCAGCGCCAAATATACTTAATATGATGCGGTGCAAACGAATATCGGATTGATGTCTACTTGATGTCACCATGTCTAATATGTTACTGGTATTCGATGTCGGAAGTGAGGTTATACAGAGTCGTTTAGACATTGAATAGATACATTCATGTTTGCTGGGGAACTCTCGTGCCAGTAGCTCCCCAACAAACATATGAATGTCGATTCGATGCCGTTTGCTGTCGAATTCGTAGCGCTAACGGTGGGTATCGACTAAGTAATCATTTCGACTCATAGTAGATATCGGAATGTCTGTTTCTAAATGATATCTGAATTTACACTTCGAGTAGAAACACGAAAACCGATACATGGTTTTAACAGCATCATCTTGACGTCGGCATGTCTGTTTCCAAACGATATCTGAATTTATACTTCGACCAGAAGTGCGAAAACAGATAGTACGTAGTTTTAAAAAAATCGTTTATAATTTGGAAATTCATTTTCTTATCTTCCTGTTTTATAATGCGTATACCCAATAATTAATCCACTTATAGGGGACTACGGCAGTTGTAAATATACGATCGGACATTGGCAAGCAAGCGCGATTGTACACTGGATTAACGTAAAGTAAGCGATACTGGAACATCGGTTGTTGAATATATTGTTCCTCCGGTACCGTAAAAATGAAATGGATAACCAACAAGTGATTTTTCGATGGCTAGTGCATTTATTGTGATGAATCTATTCTTAACTGCTTATAATAAGCCCCGAGGGGTTCCTGAAGCTGTCTTTGGTGAATAGAAGAGAAGTGGGGTGGCGTCCCTTGGGACCCAAACGGTTGTAATTTGAATTATGTATTGTCTATTTTATATTTACCATGTGTATAGTGTTTTTAACTCTCCATGCATTTTTTTGCGGATAAAGCTAGGGTTACGCTCCACAATTACGTACGAGTTCTTAGATTTTGTGTTAGGTAGGCTCGTAGACTTCATTTACTATCACCTCTTCATTTCCCTCTTTCATTCTTGAGTGCAGCCACCGGTGCTTGTGACCATTTTTGTCACATCCTCGGTAAGTGACAGCATTCACAGAGTAGCTTTTCAGCATCCATGAGCATCGTAACTTTGTCCATGGAGCCACTTTCCTTTCTGACTGCTTCTTCCAGTCCCTTGTATTTTATTTCCTTTTGACGTCAGCAACATGGCCTTTGGTTCAGAAGCAGACGTTAAACCTCTACTAAGCGTAGAGGCTATTTAACACGTTCCATTTTAGAGTAAATTCTGTGTTATCACTTATCGGATGGTTCCACATTTTCGAATATGTAAGAAATATATATAATAATTATCATTATTCAATTCTTACTTAAATTGGCATCCATGACAAGTTTAGAAATAAAAATCATTACACAAATAATATTTTTCTACGTAAATTATGCGGAACCCCATATCCGATAACTTGAGCTTTCACCTAGTGCCAAAAGCTGCAAATGGGGCGATTAAAATTCAGTGATTCACATTATAGATAATTAAACTTATAAAGTTGTAATCGGACTGAATAAATCTATATATAATAATCATTATTTAACTTTTATTTCAATTGGTATCATACCTTCAGCTATTATGTTACTAATTAAATAGTAATTAAATAATATTTATTATATTTTCCTTTATCACGTGTTCGAAAATATAGACCCTATTGATAACTTGGAACATATACGTACGTATTGCTAAAATTATTTCACAGAGCACAAAATTCCTGTTTTATATAACACAATTATATAAGTCAAAATGTCATCTAATTACTCAACTATTATGACCTTTATTTACTGAGTGAGAGTAAATCTATGGTCAAATTTTGATTAATGCATTCATTACTTTGAACTTTCATCACAGAGCTTTCATCTGTATTCTAAGTCGTCAAAACATTTTCTTTAATTTGAACTCATAGAGAACGAAATTTTTAAGGAGTTACAATTATATAAAAATTTGACCAACTCATTACTATTTGAAATTAGAATAAGTTGTGATTTTGGTTATAAAAGCGGTGCTTGCCTGTATTGTTCTATTTACTTTAAAATTTCTTTAAGTATCTCCGAGTCGCTTAATATCAAAAAAAAAAATTGTAGTAAAATGCATCCACCGTGGCAAAGTGGCAGAGCTGCTGGCACGAGGACGGATAGACACACGAACGATACCTGGACACATCACTTCATTTCTTCCCATTTAATTTATATATAACATTATGTAACATTAATCAAATTGATATGCACCTAAACGTACAGTACGTTATATCATTGAAGTAAGAGTATTCAATTTTTATTTATTTACTAATTGGATGCAAGTGGATATCGTTTCGAAGAATATTAGATATATAATTAGGCGTCTGTTCGATGTAGAATCCCTATGTATGTTAGAAGTCGTAATTTATCTTTCTGTTCAACGATGTTTTAACGATATCGCTTCGATGCCAAATATACTTAATTAATATGATGCGGTTTAGCGGTGCAAACGGATATCGGATTGATGTCTACTTGATGTCACCATATCTAATTTGTTACTGGAATTCGATGTCGGAAGAGAGGTTATACAGAGTCGTTTAGACATCGAATAGATACATTCATGTTTGCTGGGTCGACTCGCCTCACCCGGTCACACAAGCTAAGTGCGAGATGATGGCTTGAAAATAGGCAGTTACTGAACCTACACTTACACTATGTTCTTCTTTGCTAAGTAATAAGGAAGATAAAAAATTATAATTTATTTATAAATTTATAATTTATAAACCATATTTGACAAATCGGCTACCTAATTGAATGCAAAATAATTCAGGTTTTAGAATATAAAAAAACTAATCTGCATGTCATACGAGTTACTGTTATGTTGCAACACCATGCAATTTGACGTTCGATCTCGCTTGCAAGTGTCTGACTCGCCCGTGAGTTGCGAGTAAAAACAAAAAATGTTGTAGTTACTCGTATCCGAGTTATACTACCTCTTTGCACATGACAGTTACTCGTCTAAACTGTGGTTACTCTACTGATGCGGTTAGGTTGTGCGAGTAGCTGCACTACAGTAATTGGCTAGGCCAACTCACACGTTTACTCGCACCGTGTAACAAGGTCTACAGATAATGAAATCAGTACCGTCATCGAACCTCTTAGATTGTTCTAAGATATACATACAAATTCTAGTTGTAAAAACTAAGTAGACTTCAGAAAAAAAAATTCTGGTCATTCATTCCACTTTTCAGGAGAAGTTACAGAGGAATGTAATTTCAATAAATTGATGGATTCTTCAAGCTAAGGGTCCACTTTGCATAATGTGTCTCTTCTCCCGCAGAGATTTTAGATAATTCGACAGATACCTAGTTACTCTCAGTAGCAGATTCAGAAATCAGAATCTCCCAGTCCCACAGGGAGGTAACTGAGAGGGAAAGAAACAGGGGAATATATAGTAAAATGGACGAAGTAATGGGACGTTGGTGGGACCAGGTGTTGGTGATAGGTGATTTCAATGGCCATGTTGGTTTCTTGGGTGGACAAGATAGGAATTGGAAAGGTGAGTTCAGTCAGTCAGGTGTTTCTTGAATAGTGCCATTTTCATCGGCTTCCTCTTCATCTGCGCCATTCATCCTCTTCATCTGCACAACTCATCCTCCTCCTCATCCAAATCAATTATTTCTTCCTTCAATCACTCTTCTCCTCCTCCACATTTTCATCAGAACCTCGCTCCTTTCTCTCCTCTGCTCCCCTCCAAACAAGAACTCCCCCAACACAGTCCGCCTCTTCTCCACTCTCGGTCTCTGCAGCTCCACGGCCCGGCCCCCCTCCTCTCGCCCTCCAGCTCATCACAATCCAACACAAAGTGCATCAAGTCTTCCACTCCTCCTTCTCCACATATCAAGCATCTCTCCTCCTCCCTCTCTCTCCTTGATGCTGGAGTTTGTACAGAGGTGGAATTTGTCTATTCTGAATGTAGATGAGAGATGTATTGGAGAGAGTACTAGAGTACAGGGTGACATCAGAAGTGTTATTGACTTTTATCTGGTGAATGAAGGGAAGTTTGAAAAGTTTAGGGGAATGGTGATAGATGAGGAGAAGGAGAGATTTGATCTTTCAGATCATTGTTACATGAGTGCTAGTTTTGGAGTGGGGAGGAGAGAGAGAGAGAGTGCGAGAGATGGGAAGAACACGAGTTTTATAAGGTGAATGATCATGATAAGATGAGGAGATATGCTGAGGAGGTGGAGATTGCACTTATTTATGGCGAGGGGTGAGCTGAGAGTAGATGCCAGTCTGTATTTGGTGCACCAAAATCTACCGACTTGTTCAAAAAGTAAAAAAATTGTCCACCAACATATTTGACAGATCCACCAACATTCTTCCCATTTTCTCCTTTGAAAATAATATTCCAGTAAAGTCGGTGGATTTTAACATATGGTAACATAGGAATAAATAGCTAAAAATCCACCGACTTTGCCAGAATATTATTTTCAAGAGGAAAAAATTCCACCGACATGTCAGTGGAATTTACCACGAAATACAGACTGGAGTAGATGAAATTGAGGAAGTGATGAGGGAGAAAGCGGAAGACTGCTTGAAGAGGAAGGTGAGAAAGAAAATTGGAGGTAATGTAAAGATAAATCCACCGTGGATGAATTATGACATTGAGAGAGGTATAAGGAGAAGCCAGACTGCAGGAACTGGTAAAGTGTTCTCCAAGAAATCCTCTATTTAGACTTCTGTTCTCAGTAAAATACATGTAAATATAGGAGGAAATTAAGGATTGCTCGCACAGAAAATGTTAAAAATGTCCCATGTTCTGCAGACTGGAGGAGAAGAAGAGAAATAAATAGACAGAGGAGAGGCATGGAAGGAGCAGAAAGAGAAAGATTGTGGATACTATACAGAGAGCAAAAGGCAACAGTGGGAACTGGGAAAGATGGTGAAAGAAGCAAAGGGGATGCATGAGAAACGAGTCGCACAAGAGGTAAAGGAGGATAGAACTCATAGAAGTAGAAATAAGATGTGGGAGATGAATCAGATGATTAGAAAATTGAAGGGAGAAAATAATAAGAAGAAGAAAAGGAGACTGTATAATGCAGATGGAGAAAATATTGAGCTGGAGGATGAGGCAGAAGAGATGATGGGCTACTGGTCTGAGCTATACCAAGCTGGGGGAAATGTAGTGGGAGATGTGTGGACAGCAAATGTTAGGGAACAATATGTTAGAGAACGGGAGGAGGGTATTATGCAGGATGAGGATAGAGACAGAGCATTGAGAGAGGAGGGAAGGCTGCAGACCAGATTGCATTAGTTGTTATCCAAGAGCCGCCATTTCACCAACAGGTTATTTGAAGAGCCGTGGGGATATCATATCTGATCCGTGGGATAAAAAATGAGAGCCGTGGGTTAAAAAATGAGAGCCGTGGGATAAAAAATGAGAGCCGTGGGATAAAAAATGAGAGCCGTAGGATAAAAAAAGAGACGTGGGATAAAAAATGAGAGCCGTGGGATAAGAAATGAGAGCCGTGGGATAAGAAATGAGAGCCGTGGGATAAAAAATGAGAGCCGTGGGATAAGAAATGAGAGGCGTGGGATAAAAAATGAGAGGCGTGGGATAAAAAATGAGAGCCGTGGGATAAAAAATGAGAGCCGTGGGATAAAAAATGAGAGCCGTGGGATAAAAAATGAGAGCCGTGGGATAAAAACTACAAGCAATGGGATATAAAGCGAGCCGTGGTGGAAGGAGCAATTACTACCTAGATTTAGTTACTTATTAACAGACCGGGAATATTTGATCAAGTGAAAATTCACATTTGATGAGCCGCAAAGTTTTGAAACTCTATATAAATGTCTTTTAGAAGACCGCGAGTTTCGAAAAAAATTCACAAAGAATGCAATCTGGGCTACAGATACCTAGATTGGGGAGGTTGGAGGGAGTTGAGAGATGGATGAAGGTTATTACATTGAGTGAAGAAGAGGTGAAAAAAAGGATAGGGAAGTTGAAAAGCCATAAGCAGGGAGGTCCAGATAAGATAAAAGGGAGAAATGTACAGAGCGATAGCAGATAGTGAGGGATGCATGGGAAGGGTGACTGAAGCTTTCAATAGGATGTTAGAGTCGGGGCAGGTGAGTGGGAGGCTGGGAGCTGGAAGAAATCCCAAACCTAAATGGTACCAAAAGCTCAAAGACCAACTGTAAATGAGCACAAACCAATAGCTTTGACAAATGTGGGGTATAAGGTGTTCATGGGTGTTGAAGGAGCGTTTGGTGGGACAGGTGATGAGTGATGCGAGAATTGGTTACATGCAGGCGGGTTTTACGGAGGGCAGGAGAATGGAGGAGAATTTGTTTCTGTTGGGATGGTGTGTGGAGGAGAAGTATAGGTTAAGAGAAAGTTTGGTAGTGGTGGCTGTGGATTTTGAGAAGGCTTTTGATAGTGTGGATAGGGGGGCGTTGGTCACAGCGCTGAAGTATTACAAATGTGACCCTAGAGTGATAGATGTGGTGGTCAATTTGTATAGGGGTGAAGGGACTGAGATTTGGAGGGAAGGCAGAAAGATGGGTGATACGGAGATAGGAAGGGGCATCAGACAAGGCTGCACTGGGTCCCTGCAACTTTTCTTGATGGTTGTGGCCTGTGGGGATGCTGATTGAGAGAATTGTTAGGGGAGGGTTGGGATGCAGAGTGAGAGGAATGTATATTCCATTTCTGTTTTACGCGGATGATGGGTTGTTGATGGCGGGTAGTGTGGGTGAGGTTGGAGAGATGGTGGGGAGGCTGGCTTTGGTGGCGGAGGGATTTGGAATGAGAATTAATAGAAGGAAGACGGTATGCATGGTATTTAATGGGGAGAAACCAGATGACGGAATGGTGGGGGGAGTGGAGGTTGTGGACAGGATGAGATACTTGGGAATGGAAGTGGTGTCCAAGCGTGACTGTTTTAGAGAAAATAGGGAGAGGAAGTTGAAGCTGGCAGAGAAGATGAGCAACCTTACTTTTTCGGTGGTGTCCAGAGCGTGCGAGATGATGACATTAGGGAAGGTGTTTTGGAAGAGTGTGGTTCTGCTGGGAGTTTTGAGTGGAGGAGATGTGATGGTGTGGAGGAAGGGAGAGAGAGAGAGATTGCAGCGGGTGGAATCTGGAGGAAAATTCTGGGAGCACCTGGATATGCCGCCTCAGCGGCTCTACAGAGAGAGGTAGGTTGCTCTGGAGTGACTCCTAGAGACATGAAGGGGAAGATTTTGTTTTTGAAGCATATGATGGAGGGTGAGAATGGGTTGCTGAGGAGGATAGTTAATGCTGGTGATGTGAGGGGAGGAAATGGTGGATGGTTTAGACTCTAAACCATCCTCCATGTCAAGTCCTACATGGAGGAGGTAGGACTTGACAGACAGCAGGTGAGAGATATGTCCAGGGAGCAGATTGTGGAGAGGATAAATGAGTGGGAACATGGAAGATGGCGAGAGGAGGTGAGAGGGAAGCATACTTTGAGGTATTATTATGAGATGAAGGAGAAGATAGGAGGGGAAAGATGCTATGATAATGGGTGGGGATCGGTGTTGCTGTTCAGAGCAAGGACGGACTGTCTCAGGTTGAATTGGAGGAGGAGGTTTGTTGGAGGTGAGACAGTTTGTGACGTGTGTGAGTTGGGGGAGGAGACGTTGGAACATTTTTTGGTTGAGTGTGAAGGTCTGAGGGACTTGAGAGTGAGATATGGTGTGGAGAGTGTGGAGCAGGTTTTGTGTTTTGGGGAGAGGGGAGATGGGATGAAGGCCTACTTGGAGGAGGCTTGGGCAGAGAGAGGAAGATCACAGGGTGGTGGAATATAGGTTTGGGGGGCTGACGGTGGGGGTGAAGCCTCTATACCGTTAGTCCTGGGTGGCGTTGAGAAGCCTATAACCAAGATACTGGACTGGACTGGAGGGCCGGCCACAGCTAAATTAATGGTTACATAGAATGATGATAGAAATTAATTCAAAATCTCCCGCATCTAAATTAATGATTACATAAGAATTAATTCAAGTCTCAAGATATCCTGCTGAGAATTGAGATATATAAATTTATAAAGACAAATTGAAATCGTCCTCAAAATGAAATCTTGGAGACAGATTTGGAACACTTTGCCAGTCTGCAGAATATGAAACATTTTTCAAAGACTCTCTAGACTCTGGAGGAGCTTTTGATTGAATATTAGAAATTGGAGATCTCTGCGGGAGATCATGAATTAATTCCTATGTTACCATTAATTTAGCCCATGTTTTAAAGTATAGTGGCGACTTTTGAGGGGTTAAATAAGTTAGAAAACTTGTAAATAACAAGTAAATCACTCCTAAAATAGTCTCAAGAGATATACCTAGGGTAATACATCAAATACTGGACAAAGTCAAAATACACCACAATTCACGAAAACCCTCACCACTTCAACACGGAACACAAACTGTTTATGAAACTGTGATGGTTTGAAATGGATACGTATCTTAAAGCTGAACGGCGCACCACTGTACATTCTATTAGATAGGTATTTTGAATACAGATTAATGATAAATGGAGTGAATTTGTTAGGTACCTAGTTTCAGAGAATGTTCATTGAGACTTGAGTCGCTAATATATCTTTTTTTTCAAAAATAAGTCAACAAATATTAGTAATGCAGTTGCCAGTCGTCATAATTTAATTCCAATTTTGAAAGTCGACAGTCGCCAACTCAATATACCTATATTATTATAACTACCTAAATTAATTGAGAGCGAATCAGCCAATCCGAGAGAGGCATACAACTGATACCAGCCAATCACAGAGAGCCTGAGAGAAGCATACTTTCTTTCATAGTAATTCATTTGTTTTTTTCCTATAATTAATCAGAGAGCATCATATTTAAATGACAAGTAGTGACCACATCATTCATAACAAAAGAACACAGAAAACAGAAAACTAATGTACAATTTGAATTATACATCGTCACTGTGGTCTGTGGAGCGCGCCATATCAAAACAAAATGGCTGCTTTGTTTACATTTCAACAAAGATGCGCGGTTCCGCCGTTTATGATTATGAGTCACCAATTTCAATTTTAAATCTAATTTAAGTGCTCATTAGTCGTCTATATCTGTGAAAGATACTTATTTTCACATATTTTAAGTCGACAATTAATCGGCAACTTAATACATACTCTTGAACTAGGGATAGGTAATTGTTTTATCAGATATATGACTGACGCCTGATGGTACCTAAATCCAATGAATTTATACTACACAGTTTTACTATTTGATTGAGATGTTTAATTTGGAATAGAAAATAAAATTCATCATAGAAAACTGTAATTAAAATTTTATGGTGTAACTATTGTAAACTTTCAGTCTGAGGTGTAAATAAAAACTTAATAGTTAGCCGTTAGGTAGATGTATCGCGTTAGGTAGATGTATCGGGGGGGCGTGCCACCTCCCGAACCCCCCTGCCAGGTCATTAAACAATCATGAAGTGTGCAGAGTAACAAACTAGCGGATACAAAAAACTTCATAACAGTTATTTACTTTGAGATCATTAATAGAAAGTACAGTGGTGCGCCGTAATGTGGTGCGCCGCTCAGCTTTTAGATACTGTTGTTGAAAGGTAATGCAAAGCTCTTTCAATGTTCCCGCTAGATTTCAGAATATTCTCGTCGTATAAATATGTTTGTTATTGTTTAATCTGGTAAACTGAAAGAGCCAATATTTACATGATAACGGATAATTTACCGGATATTATGAACTGTCGGACATTATCGGACGGATATTTATATATTACCGGATATAGTGTAATTCATTAATTGACGAATATTTGTTTGATACGAATGCTCCTTTCATTACAAAAAGTATAAATTACGATATATATACGATAATACGGACTATTAATAACTATATTAATCATTTTGATGTAAAATAAACATAAGTAGTTTTAGCACCTTTCAAACAAACGAGAATATATAAGCATATCTAGTAAAGCATATCTAGTAATTTATCAGCTATCACCCATTACAACGTCTTCTTAGCAATCGTGCTCCTCGTCTTCTTTAATTTCTTATCGCAGTAGAATTTCAATTTCAGTTCCTCTTCATTCATAGCTACCACTTCATCAGAAATACAATCTTTGTGAAACCACAAGTCATATTTGGAATTCGAACAGCCGATCCATGCTTCACATTCCTCCCATCTTTCTCCTCCTAGGCAGGTATGGCACACCTCCTTATCAAGGATTAGTGATTCATCAGAATTGTCGTCCATAATTACCTGTTGCTCCTCTTCATCAGTCTCTTCGTTATCAACTTCTGTTCTTCCCTTCTTGTTATTAATTTTTCTTTGTTGTTTCTCTTCCCTCAAACGCTTCCTATTTTCCTTTTCCTCTAGAGCCTTTCTTTTTACATCCTGTTGATTCCGTATTGCAGTACTGACCACCTGCCCAGACACTGCAGGAGGCAACTTTGTTTTGGGCTTCACCACTTTGCGGGTGAAGATTAAATTCTCCGAAATTTTCAAATGAGTCTTGAATGGAGAACGCTCAGACGAATCAAACAATACAAGACGTGCAACTGATGGAGTGGAGCTTGTACCCTCTCCAGGATCATAATTGATCAAACTGGAAGATCTCGGTGGGGTAGATGGATTCATTGGACCTGGCAATGTTTGATCACTCGCATCAGCAGGGTTCTCAATTGATTAGTTGTTGCTTTCATGCGCATCTCCAGTTACTTCTGCTGCATTTTCATTCTGATCAGTTGAATCTGCTTCCAATTCAATTGAACTCTGATCCATTGAATCATTGACTTGATGATGAAGCAAATTGTTAGTCTCTTTGTAGAATTTTCACAAAAAACCCAAATGTGTCTCATCAGTGACATCATAGCCGTTGGCCTCTCGTTCTTTGAACAACTTTTTTGTTCCTTCCGTTAAACAGTTTGCAAATATTTGTTGCAGTCTCAACATACCAATCCGTTCATGCTGATTAATGGTAGACCGAGTTGGAGTCTCCTTTGGAACAGGTGGTATTAGCCTATCGTATGCCACAGCATCTGGATTAAAAGGCACAAGGCCACTTCTTCTGAATCCAGCAATCACATTTTGGGGGGCTTCAACAGCTCACTGCCACGCAGTGTTGAATGTTGGAAAAAAATGGGTCTTCGACATGGAGAGTCCTCTATATTTCTTCGCAAAGTCATTCAGTGACTGATTCCAGAACTTTTTCAAAGGACCGTAAACCGAAATGTCCAAGGGCTGAATTATGTGGCTTGCGTGTGGCGGAAAACTAAAAAGAATTATTTTTCTTTCACTGCAAAATTCAGAAACTGCCAAATTTATGTGGCTTGTGTGCCCATCCATAAAGACTACAATAGGGAAGGCAATTTTATTCACAACACTTGGATAAAAACAGTTTGCCAGCCACCCAAAAGAGCAGGCTGCTGACATCCATCCATTTGCAGAAACACCAACATCAAAGTCCTCAGCGTTGACGTCTTGGAAGTTGAGCAAAGTTGAGCAAACCGTAATTTGCTCTCTGCTGTCGGGAGCTATTCTGTAGACATTCTTTGACCTCTACCTGTCAGAATCATGAGCTTCCCGTTTGTGCCCGCCAGCGGAAACCCAGTTTCGTCCAAATTAAAAATTTGATCAGAATTTTCATGCTGGAAAAACTCTGATGCAATAATATGGAACTCATCACGCAAAATGTCCTCCAACTGTTTAAACCAATTTCTAATTTGAGGTTCATCGACATATGCCCATTGGTATCCCAGGTTTTCTGGGACTCGAGAAGTCAACACAGGCCACCTTTTTAGAAATCGATAAATCCAAAAGATACTGGGCATATTATCTGCAAACTTGGGGTCTGGAACAGCAGCACCAGCAGCTTGCAGTACATCTCTTTCTTTATCGAGTACAGATTTAACGATAGCTGGGAGTTCTTTTTTGGTTACTCCATAACCTATTTTGGCCTTTGCTAGAATCCACTGGACAAGTTGTTCTTCCTGCTTGACACTGAGTGCTGAGTTCGGTTACTTAATTACTCACCAATGAAATTTTATTAATCTGTAAATTGATTATTAAGCCGACTAAGTAGAAACAATACACTGAAAAACAAAAATTTGATTACGTTTTCATTTTCATCTGTAATTATATACTTTGGTATATATATAGGAGCTGGAAACTAAGATAATTGATACAAACTCCTAATGCAGGAGAATTGGAATGAGATATTAAATTTACTTACCAGGTACCAGGTTTGTTTTTTCCATCACGATATCTTTGGAGACATCTGTCCTTGATGCCGTACGTCGTACCTCTGTGAAGCTGCCTTGTATGTCATGCCGTTCTTCACGGCAGCCACAGCTTTCAACAAAATATCTTGGTTATATAGTTTTCTTTGAGGCATATTGATAAGTAAAGAATGATAAATAATAAGGATTCAATTCTGTAAATAAATAATATATGTTAATTACCTATATAAGATTACTATAAAGGACTGTTCGCTTTATAACGTTCTCTAATATCCTATGGGAAACATTTCTAATGTGTCCAAATATTTTGCAAATTTTTTATATAGATATCGGATGCAGTTTTGCTTTTTTCCGGGTACTTGTAAATTGTCAGAGCTCTTACATTATACCGGATGAAATATTTCAATCGACTTTTACAAATCTAGTGGGAAAATTGCTTATCACACATGTTCCAATATCTTGTGGCAACACTTCGATCGTATCAAAACAATAATGGCGGGTGGTGCGAACGAGTACTAACAAAGATAACTAGTCTCAGTTTTCACGCGTGTCATCCAAATTATCGTTTATTACACAGTATTGGTGTTATTAGTGTCAATATATTGTTATATACGTAAATTATTTTTAAAATTTCTTATGAATTAATATGTTGGATGACTATAATTAACTTCCTAAGCACAAGATGATTACCTCTGACCACTCTCTATGAAATAATGACTTTTTTTAATATTCATCCGGTAATGCGCTACATCCGGTATCCGATTAATTACTATACATCATTGCATCAGGCATGAAGCATAACTTATAAGGATGTTTCCAAGTGTAAGATCTCCTTTAGGAAGCCGAATTTCTCCTTTAAAGTATCTTTTATGTGGCGACCTGGATCCATTTTGGTGACATTCCTGCCCACTTTAAAATAAATAAAATAAAATAATTTTTTAATTTATTTTCATTTCAATAAGTATTTATTTACATTGTAATTAAAGATAGAATTAAGTTTTATTTATAAATAGTCTGTATCCTAGATAGGAGATTAGAGAATATAAATTGTGTATCTTTTAGGTTAAAATTAGGTTTCCTGAGGATGATTTTTGAATAAATCGAAATCTTGAAAAGAAATGGCCTTTTTCATTATGACTCTTGTTATACATTTTATTTTGAAATTGCGGTTCCCAAGAACAAAATCTATTCAACCCATTTTGTGACACACGGACGGATAGATGGACGCGGTGCTTATTATAGTATAGTTAAACTAGCTTATGTGCACTCAGTAGAGCGCATACCTTCGTCTCTGCATTGACCCCGGACCCGTTCTCTCCCAAAATTTAAGAAACTGCTAACTGGATAATAACCAATCATCCCACCAAGTTTCATGCAATATGGTACAATACTTTTTGAGTGATCGAGTTATAAATGACCTTTGACCGGATCGCTTCCAAAATTCTACCATAGTATTCCTGGGCATTGACCAATCTGTCCAATCGTCCCATCAAATTTCAGACAATTTGATTGAATACTTTCGGAGTTATTGAGTTACAAATAGCCTCGACCTTGATCTTTGACCCGATTGCTCCCAAAATCTAACAAAATGGTTCCTGTATATTGACCAATCGTCCCATCAAGTTTCATGCAATATGGTTCAATACTTTTTCAGTTATAAATGACCTTGACCTTTGACCGGGTCGCTCCCAAAATTCTAGCAGCAGGTCAATGGACATGAACCTATCGTTTCACTAAATTTCAGGCAATTTGGTTGAATACTTTTCAGTTATGCGAATAACAAGATGATAAATAAATAAATTCCGATGAAAATATGACCTTCCCGCATTCTGCGAAGGTAACAATCATGAAAAGTTATTGAAATATGAAGGATAACAACTTATTCTTCTACGACCCTAACTTATTTTCATTTTAAATAATTAAATATATATATCTATTCATTTGGTGTCCGCTTTTACTCGACAGATATTAAACATAATGAATGTAACTATGATACGCTTTGACTTGATATTCAAATTCCTCTGTTTTTATTCAATTTTTGAATGTATTTTATCTATAGAACAAATTAGACTATACAGAAAATTCAATTTTAATTTAAATCATTAAAAGTAACCTTTATAATAACGGGTAATAAATTGGTATTGATGATGACCCGATATTTTTAATGGGAAAGTACACTAGTTTATATATAATATACCATAGATATAATTTATATATCATAATATTTTAGTAATATTTATGATCACCCTATATACTAATACCAATGCCCTCTGTGATATTACAGAGGGCATTGGTCTCTGTCTGTTGGTTGGTTGCAAGAAAAAAGTATATAAAAAATACATTTTATATTTTTATTCAAATTATATTTATACACACATTTTATTTACACAAACTTTTATTTACATTTACATTTTATTTTCATATACATTTTATTTTACATATATTTATTTTTTATAGTATACTTTTTAACATAATTTTTTTCTTTTACTATTGATGACCAATTAATTTTAATGGGGAAGCACACTAGTATGATAATAAATGAGATATTCAAACTGAAAATTTAAATAATTGCTATGCTATCCCAAATAAAATATCAAATACGTATTGAGAGTCTGTATGTTCGTATAAAATATTTGTCATGATTTATAAATTTCAACTTTTATTTGTTAAATTCTTATAAGTTATAAGTATTGTAAAACCTGAGACTGAGAGATAAACATGACATAGACATCGTTTCTGTTCCATTGTCATCTGAACTGGTGTGAGTACAAACGTCGGGTCGTGTCCGTTCCGAAGTTTCATAAGCTTCCCCGTTGTTTCCGATCCGATCAGGTGGGCGACAAACTTTAGAGTTTAGACTGGTCATTTTTTAGCGTCGTTCACAGAATAGAGGCACAAAAATAATTATTGTTATGATTACATTTAATATCATTAATTAATTTATTAGAGGCATAATATTCATTAGAAATTACCTGTATCTGTAATACATGTAGGTACATATTGGTTATCAATATCATATTGGTTATAATTATCATACTGGTTATAATTATCATACTGGTTATCTCTTTCATTTTGATTATTCTTATTTTATTGTTTATCATTATCTTATTGATTACCATTATCATATAGGTTATCTTTTCCATATTGGTTATCATTATCATTTTGGTTATCATATGATAATGGTATCTATGAATGATACAAAGTTGTGCCTCTATAATTCTATTCTGGGAGAGACCCAAATTTGAAATTTGTAAGATTGTAACAATCAATAAAATTACTAAACGTTCATCATTACAATTATATGGTTAGGTTTTTATTTTACATCTTAGTCTTAGTTGGCTGAGACTCTATAGATTAAATCGTCTTGGTTGTTGGCTGCCCATTATCTATTCGATATTTCGTTTTCTTGGTCGTGATTCTGGTGGCAATGGATTGAAGCCGGCTTCTGTTCTGAAAATAAAATAAATATTAATGTTGAAATTATGTCGGACTTGGTTATTTAGAAGACGGTGTTGGTGTATTGCAATTATGCATCATTATATATCACCAGCTGGAACTCTGATGCAACCAACTACCGCATGGCCGCGAAAGGATGGATTAGTTCAGTACCTAATATACTGAATAATTATAGTCTTGAAACTTACCACATATATATTGGTCGTGCGTGGTCATGCGTATTTTATATGTTGGTAATGCGTGGTTGTGCGTGGTCATGTGTCTTTTAGTCAAACCGGCTGCAGACTGGGAAAATTGTAAGCCAATTTTTCAGCCAAAATTTCTTAAAAATTCTGAGCCAAGCCAATTTGGCTCATTTTTTGAAGATTCCAAGCCAAAATTAACATGGAAACCCATGTATATTACCATGTATAAGAGCCAATTAATTGGCTTAGATTTGAAATGGTCAAATCTTAGATATGTCTTATTGGCTTTAAATTTTGAATTAATTCCTATGTTCCCATGTAAATTTTGTCTTGAAATCTTCAAAAATGAGCCAAATTGGTTTGGCTCAGATTGTTTGTGAAATTTTGGCTCAAAAATTGGCTTACAATTTTCCAGCCTCTGAAATATGGATGTATAAGAGTATGTCAGTTAAAGACAATTAATCGGCTTAGATTTGAAAGGTCAAATCTCGGATATGTCTAATTGGCTTTAAATTTTGAATTAATTCCTATGTTATGTTTCCATGTTAAGGTCACGCAGGTAAATTCAAGAGAGTAAAGAGTCTCTAAAGCATTCTGAACCGAGATTACATTAAAATGTTGCATAGCTATCAAAATAAGCGGAGTGCATGCTATAATTTATTATTTTGTTTTAAACGAGTGTTTTGAAGCTATGACCTTTCAGTTTGTTATAGGCCGTAATTAGTTGGTGGGCCGCAATTTACCTGCTTGACCCTAATTTTGGCTTGAAATCTTCAAAAGCTGAGCCAAATTGGCTTGGCTCAGATTTTTTGTGAAATTTTGGCTCTTAGATTGGCTTACAATTTTCCATTCTCTGAAACATGGATCGGAACATAGGAATTAATTCAAAATTTTAAGCCAATTAGACATATCTGAGTTTTGACCTTTCGAAATCTTAAACCTATTTATTGGCTTTAATTGACATACTTTGTAACATGGACAGTCAGTGGAATTTTTCTCTTTGAAAATAATATTCTGGCCTCTGGCTAAGTCAGTGGAATTTTAGCTATTTATTCCTATGTACCCAGTCCTAGCCTGTATTTGATGCAAAAAATTCCACTAACTTTTTCAAAAAGCTGGAAAAAATCCACCATAAATTTCAAATAATTTGGCTGAATCACCAACATTTTCCTATTTTATCCACCGAATTTTAATGGTAGCATAGGAATAAATAGCTAAAAATCCACCGACTTTGCTGGAATATTATTTTCAAAGGAAAAAAATTTGACCGACATGTTGGTTGAATTTACCATGAAATAGCTACAGACTGGTAAGTTACTAATAATTTTCGGTGGATAAATTGGGAAAATGTTTAATGTTGGTGGATCAGCAAAATTATTGGAAATTGTTGGTGGATTTTTAATTTTTTCAGCTTTTTGAAAAATTCAGTGGAATTTTGTGCACCAAATACAGACAGGACCATGATGACCCTACCCGGATAATCACATTAACTTTACTGTGAAAAGAATAAGAGATCTCTAGTCTCTACAAAAAGTTTACCAGTTTAACTCGTGTAGCTAATATATCTTCTGCAGAAATTAGTTTTAAATAATTATCCTGTTTCTTTCCAGTCATTTTCCCTCTATTTACTAATGATGAAGTTTAGACTATTTTCATTCTGTTTGCTCTCCTTATGGAGTCTGTGCCTGGCCGAAGGTGATGATGAAGGAGCAGAAACAGCAGAAAGGTTCAAGATTGATGGAACTGTAGAAAGACCCAGAAATCTGAGAATGCTGGACACAGATTGGTTTGCAGCTACAAGAATATACACTAATACAGGATTCTCAGCATTTCTCAAGTAAGATATTCTATTTCTATTAACCCTTTCGACGCGGTTGGGTTACATATGTCCTAACATTTTTCTCCGATATAGAAATGGGTAAGATTTTAATTTTAATGTTTTGATTTATTACCCTGATTGATGAAAGATTGGTCATTCAAATGCATTTATATGAATCATTTCGTTGTTTCGTTTTACTTGTGTGTTATATAAATCCCATTTTCATGAACACAGGTTACTTAGAGTACACAATACACATATGTACCACATCAAATAATCACAAAATTGAATAAACATATTTGCCGACGATCTAAGTTCATCCATTAGTACCCAAATCTTCCAAAAAATATATTAAATGTTTTTCAGTTTTGCAGAAAAAATTCCGTGTCGAAAGGGTTTAAGAGTTTTCATTTGATGCATTGAAGAAATAAAAAAAACATCTGATTGATATTATGATTCTTATAAACTGAATGGAAACTAGCTACAATCTTCCCCAAATGTAGAGTTCTTCTTGATGGTAGTAGTAATAAATTGATTGTTTTTCAGAACTAATGGCAGCTTCACAATGCACAATCTACCATGGGGTTCTCATTTCTTGTACGTCTCACACCCTAGTATAGCTTATGACCCTGTGAGGATTGACATCACAACCAGCGGAAAATGGAGAGTGAGACGCGTCAACATTCTACAACCGGCTAAAGTCGAAGTTGTGAGTCTGCTAATTTATTACATGTTAATAAATTGTTTGAATGAAAACAATTCATTTTCTGTCAGCTATAGTTTTGCTGTAAAAGTATACATGTTTCATGACATCACAAATATGTTTGAATTTATCTTGTAAAATGCTATTTTTATTGTAAATCCTTGATATTCTATATATAAAATTAATCTATATATGTACTTTGAATAGTGCTATCTATCATTTATTTTCTTGAATGCTACTAAAATTACCAATGAAAATATGCTGTATAGTTGCACAAATGCTTTAATTTAAGGGACATACGCTAAAGCTTATGAATCAATTGCTGTTCAAGTTCTATTTAGTTACTAATTCCTGTAAATTCTGTTCATTTCAGATCTCAGGACCTCTGAAGATTCTTCCTAAGGGTCCCATTCAGTATTTCCAAGTGAGAGAGCAGTTGAAGATTATGGACATGGTTCTCTCCCCAATGGTGCTGATGACTGTGGTGCCTCTGCTACTTTTGCTGGTGCTGCCTAAGATGTCGGACCCCGAGACAAGGAAGGAGATGGAGCAAGCACAGGCACAGATGCCTAAAATGGAGACCCCTGACCTCAGTGAGATCTTCACCAATCTCTTCAAAGGAGGCACACCAGTCACCAACACTGAGAAGAAGGCTCCAAAGCAAAGTCTCAAAGGTGTTAGGAGACACAACAAATAGCCAGTCACTTATTATTTGTGTCATCTTCACTGTAGTTAGTTAGTAAAACAATGTATGAGGTTTTGTAAATAGTATTTAGGTTCCATTGTTTTGGGATGCAATTAGGTACTCCAATGTGTATTTTAATCTTCCTATCATGTTTATTTTTTTGCAAGAGAATGTTAGAATAGAAATAGTTTCTTGTGATCAAAATAGTAGAAATGTTGATTTTATTATTTATATTTTTGCTAAACAACAATACTTGAGGTTCGGCTGGTTGCTATTATCCTTTGAAGTATTTTGGTAACTAACAGTTGCAGGTTTTAATTGTATTTAATCCACTTTTTATTATTTTACAAACGGTAGATGCACTTCAAGCATAATGTACACAAGTTGTTTGCTGATATATCCTCAAGTCATTTTCCTATCTGATGCTTTTATCAAATTCCCTTTTCTATGTTAGAAGTTTGTGTGATTTATTCTGTTCTGCACTAGGTATTATTCTATTCTCGATTGAATTTAATTTATTTTCTGAAATAGCTAGGTATTATACATATAGCTACTTTATTGAATTACTGCAAAATCTTTGGTGCAATAGTGAATCCAACCGATAGCTAGCGTAACCTTCTCTCAATTTTTAGAGTTTTAACTTCTTTCAGTGATTCAATTAAGTATGTAAAAAGAGTTAGCTTATATTTTTGGGTCTGACGTATTTATTATTCCAATCTTTGTATGCTCTATTATAATGTTGAAACGTAAATGCGAGTATTTCATATCTTAAAAAAGACTTAATAATTAATATTGTTCACATTAATAGAAATCATTAAACATTTTTCTCTCATTTCCAAGTGAATTCATTACCTTTTTATTCATAGGACATCTGAGAACAATTAACTGTAACAAAATCTTCTTTTTAAGTATCCAATGTAACTGGAATATAAAAAAAAAAACCCAGAATCGATGAAAACTTAGTTATAATATGCTCTTGCAGTCACTGTAAAATGGGACTAAATATATTACTTCACAACCATGTGAATCACTTCTATAAAAGTTATATGAAACGGTAGAATCTGTAGACAAATAACATGAGTTACTTAGAGTTGCCCTTTATGTGAACAGACATAACATCCCGGGTGATACTCCCCGGGGAGAGCTGCGACTATGACAAATTTGTCAGGGGCACAGGAAAATTACCAAATTAATGAAATCTTCGTAATTCAGTTTCCTACCCGCTGAAGTGATCATACGAAACTACCATTAGAAGTTTGTTTCGATTGAATCAGTTCATTATTGAAGATGAAGCTCAAAACAAGTCCATGAAGAATTAAAAAAAATATTATACTCAAGGTATATTAACTTAACAAGGTATGCTACGCCTTGATACGAATTTTAGACTCCTCTGCGCATAAACAAATACGAACACACGGCCGTGTGCCCCTGCAATAATAGATACAGCGACTTAATTAGTTATTTGTATATAAGAATCTTTGCCATGGTTGTTTGTGCTGTGTGCGGATGCAATGAAAAAAGTGTAATTGTTCTGATTAAATTATTTAGGTTTTCTAAAAATGTAGGAATTAGGAAGAAATAGACAGGATAAGAAGAGACAGGATCGACAGCTCTGACATAAACGTACTTTGAAGAAAACCAATACGTTTTTCCCTATTAAACCTTACTAAAAAATATATGAAAAGTTTTCACAATGCTGAATAAAGCCAGTTTAGTCCAAAAAAACAAGTTGAAAGGCATTTTATTCTAAAAAGAATGAATAACAGACCTTGTTTCTATGTAAAAATAATTATCATGGGGCACACGGCCGCACACCAGCCAGCGTCTTTCACAACAAAACTGTAATCATTTTGATATGAACCTGCGCAATACTCTACCTTGTAGTTAATATACCTTGATTATACTAAACCAGGCTACCAATTAAAGTTTTTTTAAGCTAATAGATTCATTATTGAAAGAGAAGTGGTGACTTTCGAATTTTTTTTATAAATTTGGAAATATATATTTTTTTATTATATTTCCTAAAAAGTGTAGCGAATAAGCCAGACTACCTCTTACAGCTTGTTTCATTAAATCAAGTTTAATATTGAAAAAGTAATAACTAGGGTTGTGACATTGCATATTTTACATATGCTTTTCTAAAATGCATATGATTATTAGATTTGCATATGCATTTATCAACATGCATATGCTGCATGCAATTATAAATATGCATATGCATTTACTAATTTTTATACATGCATTTACCAATATGGATATGCATTTATAAATAAGCATGTGCATATACTTTTATCATTATGTCTATCCTGAAGCTGCCTGTGGTGAATTGAAGAGAAGGGGGGTGGCGTCCCTTCGGCCCCGAAATGTTGTAATTTGGATTATGGATTGTCTTTTTCCATTTTTATCATTTTTTAAACTCTACTTGCAGTTTTAGAGGATAGCGCTAGGGTTATGTTCTTCAACTATGAAGTCTTAGATTTTTGAGTTAAGTAGGCTCGTAGGCATCATTTACTATCACCTCTTCATTTTCCTCTTCCATCCGTGAGTGCAGCCACTGGTGCTTGTGTCCCTTTTTTGTCAAATTCCTTGGTAAGTGACTGCATTCACTAAGTAGCTTTTCTGCATCCATGAGCGTTTGTCACCGACAGTGGTAAGTGACTTTGTTCATGGAGTCACTTTCCTTTGTAACTGCTTCTTCTAGTCCCTTGTATTACTTTTCCTTTTGACGTCAGCGATATGGCCCTTGGTTCCGAAGCAGACGTTAAACCACTGCTAAATTAATTATAAATATGCATTTGCATATGTTATGAATTATTATGCATTTAATAGTAATACTCCGAATTTGAAATGTCAAGTATTTCAAAAGACTCGATTGTTTCAGAGAACGACATATTATATTGTTGGCACTATAGGATACTATATTAGTGGAGTGAATTTTCATGGCTACCAGTTATTTAAGAAAAGAAACTAGGTCCTTCCTGACCACCTGTGTCTATAATCTATTATTATTATCATCCTAATTTTTTATTTATATTACTGTAGGTACGTGTTACTTTTAGCTTTATGGCGCTACATAGTTAATCATACCACAGTACATTGTGGTATGATGTGTGATCATACTCTCTACTTACTTACAATAGTTTCGTTTTACTAGCGTTTCAGCCCAGGTCTATATCGCGCCAAATCATATTCTCTAATTTTCGAACAAAAATTTAAAGTCATATTCATTAGGAAAACTAAGTGATAGAACACCTATAGGGGTAGTAATCAAATAAATTAGGGGGTTTGTTCAACCTCCCACTAGATATAAACATCTAGAAGTGCAAATATTGCCTTCCTTTGAAATGCATATGCCTTTTCTTATAAGCATTATCTTTAAGTGCATATGTTTCTTTTGCAAAACATATGCGTTTCCTCAAATGCATATGCGTTTTCTCAAAAAGCATAAAACCTGTTGCACATGCAGTATATTACCCAGTGCATATACTGCATATATTATGAAATACATATGGTCACCCTAGTAATAACGATTCTCCCAAAATCCCCAACAATAACAATCAGGGGGTGTTCCTAGGCTCAGAGATGGGCGAAAAGTATATCGAAAGTACTTAAGTACAAGTACTCGTAAATGAATGTACTTGAAGTAGTTGCCCAAGTACTCAAATAAAAAAGTACTTTCAAAGTACAAGTACTGTAATATTCAGTAAGACAATCAGTAGTAGAAATATATATTTGTAAAGGTAAAATTCCATTTGATAAGACGCTAGTTATACAAAGTTCGTAGTCAAGATACATGCTTATCTTGACCCGAATTATATTATTAATATTCATAGAAAGAATTAATATTAAACTAATGGATATTACATCCCTCCCAAACTTCAATGACTTTTCCTCAATATTAAAGTCTATTCGGAGGTTTGGATATTCTCTCACTTCTTCTTGGCTCAGCTTACTCTTCATTTCTATTTTGAACTTCTAAACTAACTTGTTATTTGAATTCATTTGATATTACGTTATTTTAATCCTCGTGATTGTTAGAGTTACTTTTTCCAGTTGTAATTGTTTCATTATCATCATCGTCATAGCTTTCCTGGTTTTCTGTCACGTTTTTGGGGTTTGTAGTTTATTTAATTTCTGGAGATATTTTCTTGAACCATGTCTAATTTCTTGTGATCGTCTTGTTTCCATCATCTGCTGTTATCATGGTTCGTTTCTTACTCACAATTTTCATAGGTTTTGGAATATAAACTGGTTCAGATTTATTAATCGATTGTTTCTTAACTAGCACGGAGTCATTTATTTTATATTCCTTTTCTTTGCATTTCCTATCATAATATTATTTCATTTTTTCTTTGGCTTTCATATCATTCAAAATGACTTCAAACTTTCTTTCTTAGTCTGCTTGCTTGTTAATGATAGAAGGCATTTTAGTCTGAATTTACCGTTTGTGTAGAAGCTCATAAGGCGGAATCTTAGTGGAAAGGTGAGGACAAGATCTGTAATTTCGTAAAAACTTAAATAACTCCTATTTCCAATTCTTTAGTCCAATTTTTGATGTTTTCAAAACTTTCCCAATGCTACACATAAATTTTTCAACTTCTCCGTTTGCTTGCGGATGTAGTGGTGTTATTTTTTTATGTTTGATGCCCATCTCTTTCATGTAATTTTAAAAATACTGAGAATTAAAAGGTGCTCCATTATCTGTCCTTATTTCATTTGGTAATCCGAAATCACTGAGGACTTTGTCGAAAATTGGAATTATTGAGGTTGCTTTCAAAGTGTTGGTGAATTCTATCACTGGATATCTTGAGTAGTCATCCATAATTACTAAAATGTAAGTGCCATCACTCAGTGGTCCTTTGAAATCAGCAGATAGGTGACTCCAGCACTCTTCAGGTAATTGCGACATCATCACAGGAGGTCTGGTGTGATCAGCAACACATGATTGACATTCTAGACAATTTTTGATTCTTTGTTCAACCATTTCGTCTAATTTTGGAAACCATACTTTTTCTCGTAATAATTATTTAGTTTTTACGATGCCCAGGTGTCCTTCGTGAGCCAAATTAATGATTTCTGCCTGAAGGCTCGTAGGTATTAATAACTTAGTGCCACGTAGCAGTAATCCATCATTGGAACAGCATATTTCTTCTTTCACTTTCAGATAACATTTTAAATCTTCTTTTTGATTTTTATTCAGTAACTTTGTGTCGTAAGTGTTAGAATTGATTATGTTTTTCAATGTAGCTAAAATAGTATCTTCACAAGTTTTCTCCACTATAATTTGTTTGGGAATAGCTTGTGTAGTAGCATTTTGAATTATATAGTTGATGTGATTCTCAACATTTTCTGTTTCTCTATTTATCTGTTTAGTATTAGCAATTGGGTGTCTTGATAAATAGTCAGCTGGATTGTTGCAGCCTGGTTCAAATTTGACATCGAAATCATACTGCTAGCATCTTAAGACCCATCTTTCTATTCTAGCAGGGAGTTTAGCTCTTGGATTGTTGAATAGTTTTTCCAACGGCTTGTGGTCAGTAATAACAGTAAATGGTTATCCGTACAAATAAATGTGAAATTTCTCAATTCCACAAACAATAGCTAGTGCCTCCCTCTCAATCTATGAGTAACGTTATTATGTCTAGTCTAAGGATTTGCTTGCATAATTAACAGTTTTTTCTTCTCCATTTGTGGTATTTCGCTGGGTTAAGAGAGCTCCTAGACCAAACGGACTTGCATCTACTCTTAAAATAGTCTAGTTATTCTTGTCGAAATAGTTAAATGTAGTTTCAATGCTGAGAGAGTCTTTAATTTTTTGAAATGTGGTTTGACATTCTTCATTCCATCTCCATTTCTTTTCCTTGATGACTTGTCTTAATGGTTCAGTTAGAGTTGCTAAATTTTTGATGAATCTCCCACAATAGGTGATCATACCTAGAAAACTTCTCAATTCACTCACATTACTTGGTCTTTCCATACTTTTAATAGCTTTAACTTTATCTGGGTCTGGCTGAACTCCTTTACTGCTGAAAATGTAACCGAAGAATTTTATTTTAGATTAGTTAAATTTACACTTGTCTTTGTTTAGAGTGAGACCAGCGAGTTATAAGCTTTCTAAGGTTTTCTTCAAATTTGAGTTATGCTCACTTTCAGTTTTGCCGTAAACGATGATATCGTCGCTAATATTAACCGAACCTGGAATATTCGATATTATTGTTGAAATAGTATGCTGGAAGGTTTCTGCAGCTGATGATATACCAAAATTTAGTCTCTTATATCGTCTCAATCCAACATGTGTACTGAATGTTGTCAAGTATCTACTTTCTTTGTGCAATTCCAATTGGTGGTATCCTTGGTTCAAATCCAACTTTGAGAATATCGTAGCATTGTTCATATCATAAATGATGTCGTCAATTGTTGGAGTGATGTGTCTTTCTCTCTTAATGGCTTTGTTTACTTCTCTCATATCGATGCAAAGTCGAATTTCATCTTCTTTTCCTGGTTTTGGGACTACAACTATAGGTGAAATCCATGGTGTTGGCCCTTCAACTTCCTCTATTATGTCAATTCTTCTAATTCCTTCAGTTTTTCTTCAACCCTTTTCCTAACGTGAAATGGGATTCTACGATGAGGTATTGTTACAGGTTTGACTGCTTCATCAACGTGTAACTTTATTTGTCCTCCAGAATATTTTCCAATGCCATTAAAAAGTTTTCCATATTGATTTATAATGCTTTCAATGTCATTAACTTGATATGTTAACTAAATTAAACCAATATCCTCTGCTGTTTTAAAACTAAGCAAATTTCCACTTTCATTGCTTTGAGTAACGTAAAATTTAGCCTTAACCTTCTTTCCTTGATGATTTATCTGTCCATAGAATGATCCTAGTAAATCAATTGGCTTGTTTCCTTGGAAAGGATATAACATCGTCTCTGTTCTTTTCAAAAATACGTGTTTTTTTATATTTTCATATACCTTTTTGCTAATGATATTGACACAAGCACCAGTGTCTATAATAAATGCTGTGTCTATATTTTCTAATAAGATCAATACTTTTGGTTACTTCGATCTATTTCTTTACAATCCGAAGACATATTCTTCGTGAGTTGAGCTTTCATCGGAAGCTGTTGAAGCATTTCTTTTTATTTCCTGTATTTTACTTGAATTTTTAGATCTACATACTTTTGCAAAGTGGTTCATCTTTTTGCACTTTGAACACTCTTTGCCCATTGCTGGGCATTTTGTCGCATGAGGGTAATTACCCCCACATCTGAAGCATTTCTTTTCTTTACCCGAATGAAATGAAGTTTCTTTCTTCGAGATTTTGTTAATGAAGTCTCCCTGCTCCATCACCAAAGCATGTTTTTCCACCATTTCAAATGATCGGCCAGCAGCTAAAACATCACTCAATGACATGTCGTCACGCAGTGCTTTTCGACGAAGTCTTTGTGAGTTGCAATTCTGAATAATTTGAGTCTTGATTTCTCTATTGAGATCAGAGAAATCACACGTTGTAGCCACTTTACGGAGTCTCGAATGGAATGAATCAATGGATTCATTCTCCAATTGTTTTATCCTCCTGAAGAGATGAATCTGGTACTCCAAATTCTTCTTGGGACTGAAGTACGCAGTTAATAACTCTGTCATTTTGTCGAAGTTGGCTTCATTTGTGTCTTCTGACGAGAAACTCCTGTAAATCTCAAAGAGTTGTTCTCCCGCAAAATGCAATAGTAGCGCTTTCTTCCTATTATCATCAGTGATGCTATATGCAGTCAGCATATTTTTGAATCTGCTGATGTATGAGTTCCATCTGTTTCCTGCAGAAGTTATTTCTTCGTCTATGATGAACTTTTCAAAGTGTGCTTGCTCCATTATTTTCTTTTGTCGCCAATGTAATATTCAGTAAGACAATCAGTAGTAGAAATATATATTTGTAAAGGTAAAATTCCATTTGATAAGACGCTAGTTATACAAAGTTCGTAGTCAAGATACATGCTTATCTTGACCCGAATTATATTATTAATATTCATAGAAAGAATTAATATTAAACTAATGGATATTACAAGTACCAAGTACTTTTCAAAGTACTTAGAAGTACCAAGTACATTTACTATACAATTAAAAAACAAATAATTTATACTGTTAACTCTGACAGTACATCTTTTCAGTGACTTTTTTATCTGATAGTACATCATCACAGTGACTCTTTTCTTTGATAGTACATCATCACAGTGACTCTTTTCTCTGATAGTACATCATCACAGTGACTCTTTTCTCTGATAGTACATCATCGCAGTGACTCTTTTCTCTGATATTACATCATCACAGTGACTCTTTTCTTTGATAGTACATCATCACAGTGACTCTTTTCTCTGATAGTACATCATCACAGTGACTCTTTTCTCTGATAGTACATCATCACAGTGACTCTTTTCTCTGATAGTACATCCCCAACAAACATATGAATGTCGATTCGATGCCGTTTGCTGTCGAATTCGTAGCGCTAACGGTGGGTATCGACTTAGTAACCATTTCGACTCATAGTAGATATCGGAATGTCTGTTTCTAAATGATATCTGAATTTAAACTTCGAGTAGAAACACGAAAACCGATACGTGGTTTTAACAGCATCATCTTGACGTCGGCATGTCTGTTTCCAAACGATATCTGAATTTATACGTCGACCAGAAGTGCGAAAACAGATACGTAGTTTTAAAAAAATAGTTTCAAATTTTGAAATTCATTTTCTTCTCATCTTCCTGTTTTATAATACGTAAAGAAATGTAGGAATTATTTCTATTCAATTGGATTGTACCTTTCTATAACGTAGTACTCCCTTTAAAATTAATACACTTATAACTTATAAGGGACTACGGCAGTTGTAAAGGTACGATCGAGCATTGGCACGCTAGTGCGATTGTACAATGGATCAACGTAAAGTAAGCGATATTGGAATATCGGTTGTTGAACAGTGTTCCTCCAGTACCGTGAAAATGAAATGGATAACCAATCAAGTGATTTTTCGATGGCCAGTGCATTTATTGTTATGAATCTATTCTAAACTGCTTGTTGTAAATAAGCCCCGAGGGGTTCCTGAAGCTGTCTTTGGTGAATAGAAGAGAAGTGGGGTGACGTCCCTTGGGACTCAAACTGTTGTAATTTGAATTATGTATAGTCTATTTTAGTTTATCATGTTTTTAACTCTTCATGCAGTTTTAGAGGATAGCGCTAGGGTTATGCTCTACAATTACGTATGAAGTCTTAGATTTTTTGTTAGGTAGGCTCGTAGACTTCATTTACTATTACCTTTTCATTTCCCTCTTCCATCTTGAGTGCAGACACCGGTGCTTGTGACCATTTTTGTCACATTCCTCGGTAATTGTGACAGCATTCACGGAGTAGCTTTTCAGCATTCATGAGCGTCGTGACTTCGTCCATGGAGCCACTTTCCATTCTCACTGCTTCTTCCAGTCCCTTGTATTTCATTTCCTTTTGACGTTAGCGACATGGCCTTTGGTTCCGAAGCAGACGTTAAACCTCTACTAAACGTAAATAATTAAAAGTTGATGGGCTAGTTAACATGTTTCATTTTAGAGTAAATTCTGTGTTATCGGACGGTTCCACATTTTTCGAATATGTAAGAAATAACTAATAATAATTATCATTATTCAATTCTTACTTAAATTGGCATCCATGATACCAGTACGTAAAATACAAGTTTAGAAATAAAAATCATCACATAAATAATTTTTCCACATAAAATGCGGAACCCCACATCCGATAACTTGAGCTTTCACCATAATGCCAAAAGCTGCAAATGAGACGATTGAAATTCAGTGATTCACAATATAGATAATTAAACTTAAAGTGGTTATCGGACTCAATAAATCTATATATAATAATCATTATTTAACTTTTATTTCATTTGGTTTCATACCTTCAGCTATTTTGCTTCTAATTAAATAGTAGTTAAATAATAATTATTATATTTTCCTTTATCACGTGTTCGAAAATATAGACCCTATTAATAACTTGGAACATATACCCTACTGCTGAAAATATTTCACAGAGCACAAAATTCCTGTTTGTTCAATAAAACACAATAATTATAAAAATTTAATTATCTATTAATTTTAATTAATGCATCACAGAGCTTTCATCTTTATTCTAAGTCGTGGCCTCAAAACATTTTCTATAATTTGAACTCATAGAGAACGAAATATTTAAGGAGTTACAATTATATAAAAATTTGACCAACTCATCACTATTTGTAATAAGAATAAGTTGTGATTTTGGTTATAAAAGCAGTGCTTGCCTGTATTGTTCTTTTCACTTTAAAATATCTTTAAGTATCTCCGGGTCGTTTCATATCAAAATTTTTTTTCAGTAAAATGCAACCACGGTGGCAAAGTGGCAGAGCTGCTGGCACGAGATCGGATAGACCCACGAACGATACCCGGACACACCACTCCATTTCTTCCCATTTAATTTACACATAACATTATGTAACATTAATCAAATTGATATGCATCTAAATGTACAGAACGTTATATCAATGAAGTAAGAGTTTTAAATTTTAATTTATTTATTTTATGGATGCAAGTGGATATCGTTTCGAAGCATATTATGTATATAATTAGGCGTCTGTTCGATGCAGAATCCCTATGTATGTTGGATGTCGTAATTTATCTTTCTATTCAACGCTGTTAAAACGGTATCGCTTCGATGCCAAATATACTTGATATGATGCGGTTTAGCGGTGCAAACGGATATCGGATTGATGTCTACTTGATGTCCCCATGTCTAATTTGTTACTGGTCTTCGATGTCGGAAGAGAGGTTATACAGAGTCGTTTAGACATCGAATAGATACATTCATGTTTGCTGGGTCATCACAGTGACTCTTTTCTCTGATAGTACATCATCGCAGTGACTCTTTTCTCTGATAGTACATCATCACAGTGACTCTTTTCTCTGATAGTACATCATCACAGTGACTCTTTTCTCTGATAGTACTTCATCACAGTGACTCTTTTCTCTGATAGTACATCATCACAGTGACTCTTTTCTCTGATAGTACATCATCGCAGTGACTCTTTTCTCTGATAGTACATCATCACAGTGACTCTTTTCTCTGATAGTAAATCTTCTCAGTGACTCTTTTCTCTGATAGTACATCATCACAGTGACTCTTTTCTCTGATAGTACATCATCACAGTGACTCTTTTCTCTGATAGTACATCATCGCAGTGACTCTTTTCTCTGATAGTACATCATCACAGTGACTCTTTTCTCTGATAGTAAATCTTCTCAGTGACTCTTTTCTCTGATAGTACATCTTCTCAGTGACTCTTTTCTCTGATAGTACATCATCACAGTGACTCTTTTCTCTGATAGCACATCATCACAGTGACTCTTTTCTCTGATAGTACATCATCACAGTGACTCTTTTCTCTGATAGTACATCATCACAGTGACTCTTTTCTCTGATAGCACATCTTCTCAGTGACTCTTTTCTCTGATAGTACATCTTTTCAGTGACTTTTTTCTCTGATAGTACATCATCACAGTGACTCTTTTCTCTGATAGTACATCATCACAGTGACTCTTTTCTCTGATAGTACATCACCACAGTGACTCTTTTCTCTGATAGTACATCATCACAATGACTCTTTTGTCTGATAGTACATCATCACAATGACTCTTTTCTCTGATAGTACGTCATCACAGTGACTCTTTTCTCTAATAGTACATCATCACAGTGACTCACTGTACACGTCCACACGCTTATATTTTGTCAATGTGTTTGGGTAAATATTGGTTGTGATATCTAGGTATCAAAAATAATTATATTCAATGTACTTAAATTGGTCAATATAGCTCATAGTCTCTTTACATGATTGTATGTCAGAATATATAAATATTCACCGTCACATAAAAGTATACAATGTCTTACAGTCTTAGTTTTCAATTTTACTGCTTGACAAACAATTTTCCATGTTGGACCTCTTCAAACTCTACTTTTTATCCAGTTGCTGTAAATACAGTTTCGATGAGAAAAATAATTAATTTTGTGGAGATTTTTGAACTAATCTTTTAAATTCTCTTGACTAAAGGGAAAAAATGTACTTTGCAAAGTACTTTTTACTTGGAAAGTAACAAGTACCTGTAAAAAGTACTTCTAAGTAATTATTCAAAGTACTTTTTAGAAAGTACTTCAAGTAGTACTTGAAGTACTTACTTGTTACTTAGTACTTTTACTTGGTACTTGGGAAGTACTTTCCTGCCCATCTCTGCCTAGGCTGCACTCCTAGCGATTCGCAGCAAAACTAACATCCATTTACACTACACATTTATGCTCCAATATTCTATAGTTCATTTACATGTCTACATAAAATAATACAAAAATCGAATATTTGGCTTACAACAATAAATTATCAAATCCTGGGTATCACAACACTCTTGCACCCAAACCGGATATTATTCAAAATTTTGAGAATTGCACCCAATATGGAGAAAATTGCACATAATCCTTAAAGGTCCCCTCCAAGCAAATATTTTTATTGCTTTATTCAAAGAGGCTAATGTTTCTTATCATTTTGCTGCAAACCGCATCGAATTTGGTAGCATATTTTTAATTATATATGCTTTTAAAGATTTTTATAATCAAAACTCTACAAAACCTATTTTACTTCCGACAAACTAATTTAAGAAATTTTCAGTTTGAAGAAAAAGAATGTACACCATTTGTTTTGATTGTCAACTAGGTATTAGGTTTAATAAATCCATTTATTATTCGAGTAAAGGTATAAAATTGAATGAACTTAATATAATAGAAATGTTTATATACTTAAGGAAACAATTGATATCTAAAATAATTTAAATAAAGGCCGAAAATGCATGGTTTGTTTATAAAATTCAACTTGTAATCAAAACAAAGAGTTTACAATCTTCTTCTTGAGCATCAGATTAGTGATTCGATCAATCGTTGCTCACAAAGTATTAAAAAACTTTGAAAACAAATTATATAACATATACTGAACCGAATTGTATGCATTTTGCGGAATATTTATCGTTGACCTTAGTTCTATAATATTATGTCATAAACTCATTTTTTTTCCCGGAGCCTGGAGAGGACCTTTAAGGCCCGTTTACACGCTACGATAAATTGTCGCGATTTTTTGAGCACCAAGATCGTAACAAATATCTGATAATTGAGGCAATATTTACACGCAACGATTTTTACTCCAATATTTTTAGTCTTTACTAACCATGATGGAAGAAACATCATATGGTGGTCTACATTTGGGAAATTACTCATGTTCCCAACCCCAAAAATCACTACCAAACCCAGGAAGAATTAGGATCTTTCCTATTTGACGACCCCCACCAAATTTAATTCAAATTACTTTTTTATATGTATTTTTGTCCATAGAATCCGAAAATCAAAACCGTTTTTTGTAGAAACTAATAGTTTTGAGATATGAGGGCTTAAAGTTATTTATTTCCTATGTATTACTGAAGGATTGGGAACTTTGAAAAAACTCGTGTTTTCACGCTTTTTGGTCAAAGATAGCCATAATGGAGATTGTTGTATCCGCTAGTTTGTTGTACAGCATACTTCATGATTGTTTAATGACCAGGCAGAGGAGTATGGGGGCCCCCCTTTACACATATATCAGCATTGAAGTAATAAATTGAAAATATCACGAAAATTGGAAATATATTCGATATGTGTATTTCGGGGGGCGTGCCAGGTCCTTAATCAATCATGGAGTGTGTAGAACAACAAACTTGCGGATACAACAAACTACATTACTGTTTCATGTAAAAAATCTATATTGTTTAAGTAATTTCAATGAAAACACGAGTTTTTTCAAAGTTCTCAATCTTTCAGTAATACATAGGAAATAAATAACTTTAAACTCTCATATGTCAAAAACTATTAGTTTATACAAAAAACCGTTTCAATTTTCGGATTATATTGACAAAAATACATTTAAAAAAATTAATTTATATTACATCTGGTGGGGGTCGTCAAATGGGAAAGATCCAAGAATTACAACAAGTCCATACAAAATTTGAGTTTTAAAGTATAAAATTTTTATTTTTCAAAATTCTACTCTCTAGAAATTATAGTAAGTAAACCAGCCAGGCTCCCAATGAGAGCTTCTTTCAACCATATCGAATCATTATCGTAGGAGATGAAGCAATTTAAGTGACAAAATCGGAAGAAATTAAATTTTAATCAAATTTTGATTTTTTAAATAATTATTTTGAAATTCAGTTTCCAAGAAAGTGTAGCGAATAATTCAGGCTACCATTTATAGTTTTTTTCAATCAAATCAGTTGAATATTGAAGGAGTAGTAACGATTCTCCCCAAAAACCCAACCCTAACAATCAATGGATGAAGTTAGGCTGCAATCCTAGCAGGTCGAAGCAAAAATACACATTGAAATCTATAATTTATTAGTAACAACAAGAACAAATAGCTGCCCAAAATTAAATTTATAGTCAATTACATGAAGCACAAACTTTAAAACATTGTATACCTGTTGTACATATTTAGTGCATTGGAGTACATTCATAGAAATAATCATATATGTTTTATAGCACAGTTTAATCAACTGTGCTATAAAGTAAACTTCGAAAACAGAAACTTTTTCAAATTGGTTAGAGCTCAGTTAGTGAGTTTTAAATTCTCGTAGCTTTGCTGCAGTTCAGACACGCACTTTGAAATATCATCGCAGTTCTCAGGTGCTTTTGGTTTCTTTCTTTCGTTAGTACCTGTAATGGATCCACTCTTGACGATATCAACACATTTAGAAGCATCAGTAACGTTAGCAGACACAACCTGCAATGAAAAGAAAATTACACATGATTGTTTAGAAGAAACTAAAAGCTAAAGGAAGAAATATGAATAATTTCCCACCAAATGGAGAGTGTGCAGGTAATTGGAAACATTTTTCCTCTCAGCTTCGATGTGGCAATTGAATTTATTGTTAGGACGAAGGAAATATGGACAGCTTCGAACATGACAGCAGTTACGGCAAAGGCTGACATTCTCTCTGTATTTGTAGATGGTGTGGAATGTGTCGACAGTTACTTCTATTCCACGAGCAGTCGCCTCCACCACGATCTGTTCTTTGGAAAGAGGTACAGCCACTTCCGTATGACTTTCCATGTATTCAGATCGCCATTTTTTAGATATTTCATCAAGTAACTGAAAAGAAAAGTAAATCAAACAGAATTCACGACAGACAATTTCAATGGCTGCAAATTATACCACAAAGTACTGTAGCATATTCCTAACCTTCTCCTTGACAGTTGTGTTGATGAAATATTTCTCCCCCTTCAAGAGTTTTTCAGTGATGTGTTTTTTTGATTCTTCAACACTCTTCATTTCATTGGAGAGTCTATCAGAAGATTTCTTGTGAGTCAGCGAGTGATTCAAATACACACAAATCTGGAGAGAAAATAATATCTTTCAATGATGCATTTATTGATAAACATCAACAATGACGATATCTCCATGCGAGACGCGTGTTCAATAATTCTATAGACTCACCATATCTTCAGATAATAGATTTTTAACGTCTTCTTGGGACAGTAGAGGATCTTTTCCTTCTACAGAGTACGAGTGAGCCACCTCTTGAATCCATGCCACGAGACTGTTCCACCTCACAGCCCCAGCACTGCCAATGTTATGCAGCTTCTCAAGCTGAAAAGAAAATGGCTTTTACGATTACAGTGGATACGATTTGCATATTAGAGTTATTCTAGTTAGGCGTAGTTGATTATTTTATTATAAATATCTCAAAATTTCAAAATAAATTAGGTACTGTAATCATATAGTTACATAGTACTGCAGCCAAATAGGCTATAGATTTTAGGATGGTACAGTTAAGGAAGGTAGCTACAGTTAAAGATCTCTGAAAAAACTTGATCAATGCGGTCTCAGAGGCAATTCTAAGTTTACCATTTTAGGTGGTTACCTAAACAGCAATGTGATAATTAAGATAAGAATTTTGAATTTAAACCACTAGTTACTGGTCTTTTCAAAGGCTCAAATCTAATCAATATTTTTATAAATTATCTGTATAGCATAGCTGAATTTAGAAATGATATGGACAAATGACGTTGTACAGAGTACTCTTAAATATTATAAGTATTACTAGGTGAATATAAGTGAATAAAGTGTAGAACCTGATAAAAACAATTTTATATAAGTTAAATTCCATGAGAAAGCACATTTAACTGAATAATTGCACTTTTTTTTAAACAAATTTAAAATATTTTGTGTGACGTCACTCATAATATGTTTTGACGTTTCAATATTGTACTCTGTATACTTCTCGATTTATTTACAATGTGCATGATTATCTTTCCAAAAGAAAAAAGAAAAACGGCGAAATATTATATTTTTAGAAAATTGAGTATTTACCTTTGATTGACGAGGACATGGATCGTAAGACAACTCATAATCTTTCATGTAAGTTCCAACTACATCGGTAACTTCGGTGCGAATACTTTTCTTCATAGCAACCTCAGAATAATAATCAGACAACAAATTTCGCTCATCTAAATTCATTTTAGTTTTGAGAAGTTGAACCATGTCACTTGTTCTGGAGTCCTTCTTCTTGTGTTCATCATCAGATTTCAAATAGTAGGAGTAAGGATTCAGACGAGTATCTGAAGACAGACATCGACCAATGAACTCCATTAACACGAGCTTAATGACCTTTATGATCAAGATTTTAGCATCGTCCGTATTCAAAAGTTGGTCCTTCATCAAATGAAGAAAGAATGCAGGTTTGATCAACGATTCGCACCTCAGAGTCATATCCTCAAAACATTCGGTAGATTCAGCCATAATAGCCATTTCAGGTTTCTCGATAAGAACTTTGATGTAAGATGCAATATTCGTTCGATCTAAATACAATTTAGCAGTTTCTTCTACATCAAGTATCCTCTTTTTAATGAAAGCAGGTCTATCACTGGGTTTATAATCCTCAATGGATTTCATCCAAACGCATGCTAGAGCTGCAAAGTGGCACCAGTTGTCCATTATCAAAGGGTTCTTGAGGATGCAAAAAGTTGATGCCACACTGAACAAATTTGTCCTTACCAGACTTTTCAACGTCTTGCAGTACTTCTGCGGTATAATCGGAACAATGGTATTGTACTTTGAATTAATGTTGTCAGCTTGCAGTATTATTTCTTTATCAACTGAAGTCGCATTTGTTCCATTCATAGCGAGAGATGATTCCATGGATCGCTGAGACAGAATTTCGAAAGGGCTAGTGCATATGTTTTTGATATTAAGAGTCCAACAGTTTATTTGAGATGAATCTGAAATCGGAGCAAAAACTGGAATGCCAGTCATGCTTATATTGGACAAGAAATCCATCTTATTCATTTCCAACAAATCCGTAAATGATTCATCTTGTAAATCAGAAACAAATGAACAAAGGAGAACTCTACAACAGTCATCGAAATCTGGTTCTGATAAACTCTTAATTAAGTCTACATTACTGCTATACACTTTTTTGAATTCTTCTACATCGTCGTTCCACTCTTCGCTTCCATGACCTCTCATTCCGAGAAGTTTAGTCTCAAATTTACTTCCCTGAACTGCAGTTCTAAATATTGCTTTGGCTAATTCAATATCATCTTCAAACTTATTCTCAATGGTAATCACTTTGAGACTTTGGTTCATCATTGTCTGGAATTCTGTAATCAATCTCTTTTTCTCTTTATTGATCAGTCGAGCTTTCACGCTATCCTCAGCAACGAAACTTTTCTCTATTTTTTCCTGATGAACTAGAAATGCTCTTTTCATCAGGTCGAATACTTCCATTGGGACTTCCTGCTTATTTCGGTGTCTCTGAATCAGTATAGAATTCCATTGTTTGAAGACGTTGCTAATCAGCAACTCTGGACTAACTTCTTTGACAGTTTCTGCTATTGAAATAGGTTCATCATTTTGGTCAAATAATTTGAGTTGGTTCTTCAATGCATTGGGATCCACGGTGTATAACAAATACTCTCCAACATAGACAAAATCCTTGGTATCAGCAAGATGCGGGAGAGTCTGTCCAGGAATAGAAACTTTAACTTTTGCAAGTGCTTTTGCCATCTCTTCAACTATTATTTCACATTCAGCATCAACTTCTTCAGTTTCTCTAACCCAAAATAGAGTTGGGCAAGAAGAGGAACCATTGTGCAAACGAGATCTAATATCAACACTGTATTGAACAGGAAAACCTTCCCCAATCCCAAGATAATACACCTCTACAGTTTTACCCGCTGGGGGACTCATCAAACATATCTCCTCTTCGGGCATTTTTTCTGTGGCATTATGACCACCATCATTAATGAGAAATACTCTCAAGAGAGTTTCAGGAGCAGCATCCAGTTTCTTTCTAATTACTTCGAGTGCATCAGTCAGATTATCATAGCCACTACAGTCAAAATCACCGTCTTCAAGTACGCTACCAGACCTCCTGTAGTTAACTTCTGATCCAAAAGTATAAAGTTCTGTTCGTCCTGTTGGAAAAAAATGGTTAGTAAGCCAAACACCTATAGTATCCTGCAAATGTAATGTTCTGTTTTTCAACATAGAAACTAGCAAGGAATAAAAAGAATAAAATATCATTATAGATAACGTCAAAAGTAGTCAAAATAATAATTGATCCATAAATAAAGTCTTTCTAGGGAAATACTAATGGATGCACTCACAGATGGAAGAAAATAAAGATTTAGATACAGATAAAAAAATCCTTTCAAACCAAACATTGGCTGTAGCTACTGGGTATAAACTCACCAACAATCTTATTTGCGACTATGTTGTTCCATCCTTTGAAAAGATCTTCAATAACCCAGGACATTGAACCAGAAGAGTCCATCATAATGATATTGTAGATATCTAAAGAGGTACTTTTCCCAGCACTGGAAATGTTAAGGAGGGAGTAGGTTTCATCTCCAAGAGGCAGAGAGTAAATAACAGCTGCCTTAGAGTTGGAAGTCATTTCTGAAGTCATCTATAATGGAAGAAAGCTAGATAAATGTACTTTAAGAAAACATTGGAAAGAAAAATTGGAAATGGGAGCCTAAACGCAATCATATAAATAAAATCATGGAATGGTTACGAATTTTTGTATACTGTTCTGAATATACACAAGCAATGAATAAAAACTCAGTTGAGTACATGGATAAAAATATTACTAGGGTGATGTAGGTAAATTGCGGCACACTAACTTACTTTGACACCAAACTACAAAATTACTAATATATACTTATAAATCATAGCTTGTGTTGTTTAAATCTATAAATTAAAAATCTTTTAGATAGTAAAGTTACAGTCAAAAGAGCAGCCATTTAGCTGTGCGTTCCTATAGTTAATAGTCAAATAAAAAGGCTAGCTATATCTAATATATTGAATTCAAGAATAGAAAAGACTCTTTGAATTGCATACATTAAATTTAGGTCAGGTAATTTATCAGTAGAATACATAACGAATATTATTCAAAATAAGTTATTTCTAATGAGACAGTTTAACGTCTGCTTCAGAACCAAAGGTCGAATTGCTGAAAACAAAATGAAACTAAATACAAGGGACAGAAAGAAGCAAACTGTAAAGAAAGTGGTTCCAAGAATAAAGTCACCTACCATCAATCAATGCCTGAACTTATGGAAACAGAAAAGCTACTCTGTGAAAACAGTCACTTAAACAGGGACAAAAGCACCGGTAAGAGGAAAATGAAGAGGTGAGGATGCCTAATATTGACTAGATACTATGAACTGTTTGAGAAATTTAGCTTGCCCGAGCCCTTCAAATGTTCTATTTAATAAATGCATCAAAGAGCCTAACTTGTTGAAGAATATTAATGCATTGCTTCACTTTTTATTAGGTTTACAGTCGTTTCGTTAAATTAGGTTGTCAGTCCTGTGAGAAACACTGCAACTCAGAAAATGCAGTTCTGTCAGCTACATGCTTTTTGATATCTAATTAAAGTACACACAACTATGTCCAAAAGTGTAGTTGAAACTTAAAATAACGGTTATTATTCATTGTTCGACGACTCTTTAGTCTGCTTTCCCACACATTAGTCCACTCTCCCATTCATTAGTCCACTCTCCCATTCATTAGTCCGCTTTCCCATTCATTAGTCCGCTTTCCCATTCATTAGTCCGCTTTCCCATTCATTAGTCCGCTTTCCCATTCATTAGTCCGCTTTCCCATTCATTAGTCCGCTTTCCCATTCATTAGTCCGCTTTCCCATTCATTAGTCCGCTTTCCCATTCATTAGTCCGCTTTCCCATTCATTAGTCCGCTTTCCCATTCATTAGTCCGCTTTCCCATTCATTAGTCCGCTTTCCCATTCATTAGTCCGCTTTCCCATTCATTAGTCCGCTTTCCCATTCATTAGTCCGCTTTCCCATTCATTAGTCCGCTTTCCCATTCATTAGTCCGCTTTCCCATTCATTAGTCCGCTTTCCCATTCATTAGTCCGCTTTCCCATTCATTAGTCCGCTTTCCCATTCATTAGTCCGCTTTCCCATTCATTAGTCCGCTTTCCCATTCATTAGTCCGCTTTCCCATTCATTAGTCCGCTTTCCCATTCATTAGTCCGCTTTCCCATTCATTAGTCCGCTTTCCCATTCATTAGTCCGCTTTCCCATTCATTAGTCCGCTTTCCCATTCATTAGTCCGCTTTCCCATTCATTAGTCCGCTTTCCCATTCATTAGTCCGCTTTCCCATTCATTAGTCTGCTTTCCCATTCATTAGTTTCGACACCCCATTCATTAGTTTCGACACCCCAATTCATTAGTTTCGACACCCCAATTCATTAGTTTCGACACCCCAATTCATTAGTTTCGACACCCCAATTCATTAGTCCCGACACCCCAATTCATTAGTCCCGACACCCCAATTCATAAGTCCCGACACCCCAATTCATAAGTCCCGACACCCCAATTCATAAGTCCCGACACCCCAATTCATAAGTCCCGACACCCCAATTCATAAGTCCCGACACCCCAATTCATAAGTCCCGACACCCCAATTCATAAGTCCCGACACCCCAATTCATAAGTCCCGACACCCCAATTCATAAGTCCCGACACCCCAATTCATTAATCCCGACACCCCAATTCATTAATCCCGACACCCCAATTCATTATCCCGACACCCCAATTCATTATCCCGACACCCCAATTCATTATCCCGACACTTTACAGTTTTTTCCTAGTTTAACATCTAATATATGTAGGGTCAACTTGTCAAGCAGGTAAATTGCAGCCTACTAACAACTGCGGCTTCTAACAACAGAAACGTAATGGCTTCAAAACACACGTTAAAACATAAATTAATAAAAATTAACATGCCCTGCGATTATTTAGACAGCCATGCAACATTTTAATGTAATTTCGGTTCAGAATGTTTTAGAGACTCTCTTGATAGGGCCGCAATTGAAAATTAAAGGGCCGCAATTTACCTGCGTGACCCTATATCGGTGGGCGTGATGCTCACCGAACCCCCTGTCATTTGTCAGGTCATTATAAGATCATGAAGTGTGCAGTACAACCAACTAGTGGATACTTAAAACTCTAGCTATTATATGGAAATCGAATGAGGAATTGCATCCTCCAATTAATAATAGAAACAAGATAAGAATATAATATGAAAGATAAAATTATATTATTTATATTATATAATAGTTTGGTATATCCATTCAACTTGAAAAAAATTTAATTAAAAAAGAAAACGAGTTAAATAAAACGGGGCGTCGGACTAATGAGACGTCACCAAAATAACAGATAAATTAGACACACATAAAGTGGAATTTGCCTGAATTGCAGTCATGAGAAATGTTGTGTAATCAAGTGAAAACCAATGAATTGCAGTCATGAGAAAATGTGGTGTAATCAAGTGAAAATCAATGAATTGCAGTCATGAGAAATGTGGTGTAATCAAGTGAAAACCAATGAATTGCAGTCATGAGAAAATGTGGTGTAATCAAGTGAAAATCAATGAATTGCAGTCATGAGAAAATGTTGTGTAATCAAGTGAAAACCAATGAATTGCAGTCATGAGAAATGTGGTGTAATCAAGTGAAAACCAATGAATTGCAGTCATGAGAAATGTGGAATAATCAAGTGAAAACCAATGAATTGCAGTCATGAGAAATGTGGTGTAATCAAGTGAAAACCAATGAATTGCAGTCATGAGAAATGTGGTGTAATCAAGTGAAAACCAATGAATTGCAGTCATGAGAAATGTGGTGTAATCAAGTGAAAACCAATGAATTGCAGTCATGAGAAATGTGGTGTAATCAAGTGAAAACCAATGAATTGCAGTCATGAGAAAATGTTGTGTAATCAAGTAAGAGAAATGTGGTGTAACCTTGTTCATAGTAGTTCACTTATCAAGTAAATGTCATATCAATGTATTCAAAGTAGAATGCAATAAATGAAAACTATAACGCATATACTTAATAAATTAATGTTACTTTGAACTTATCTAGATGCAGGGGCGTATTTGACTTACCTTTGATGCTCACAACCTACCCACAGCACAATTACACTCGCACTGAATCAAACCAAGGAAAGAATCAAACACAATGGTGCATTGCTATAGTGACATGGAATAGTTGAAGTAGAGACAATGGAGAAGTTTCGTGCGAGTGACGTCATCACAACAACACTCTAAATTAAAATTAAGGCAATTGAAGTGTTTGAAAATGTAAAAAAAAGTATTTGCCACCTTTTTATGAAAGAAGTAATTAGTTGTATTCAGTTATTCAAGCTGCAAATTCCTTAATATTCTTTTTAAGTGTGTTGTCTTGATGACGTCACAGTCAAGAATTACTCGATTGTCACTACTGTGTAAATTGTTTATACTTCGTTGATAATAGGTTGATGCCGGTACCAAGAAAGATTATGTATAATTAATTATCTATATTATCGAAATGACTATTCTTTTCCATCACACGTGTAATCTAATCATTCTCTTTTATAAGTTCATTGTCAAAAATAGAGTACAATGATATAGCAGTAAGGATATTGCCTCACATTTACCATCAGGTACAAATAATTTTATAATCTTTAATGTTGCTCAAAATGGTGTAACTTTTTATTGTTTGGTGAGAGAAAATATAGTCTATTTGTTAGAAACAATGCCCTTAAAATGTATAACAAATAAAGGGACACAGAGCAGTTATAGAGAATAAGGATATAGTCTGAAGTTAGTGATTTTAAGGGTTCTTGGAAAGATGCCCGAAGCAAAAAGCGAACAGTAAAAATACCCACATAAAAAAACGCAGGAAGAATGAATGGGAATATTTATTGAGAAATGCATAACTTACAAAATTATATGAAGGAATATTTATATTGATTTTTATTCTGAAGCCTGTTTGGTACTCTTTATTTGAGTATTATTGGGCAATTAAAAAATTAAAAAATATTGCAGATGGTCTAAAATGAGTAACACTGACAAATAGAAAATAAAGTAATCTCACATCTACGTTATAATCTAATTATGATGCTACTCAAAAAATTGTCACTACAAACAAACTTCATTGCTATATACTACCAAACTTACTTCAAAAAAATCCCCAAAATGTATAAAAGTCCACACGAAAAAAAGCCCACCCCAAGAAGATAAAGGTGAAACTTAAATTATACAATTTGTTACAGATTAACGTACGTATATCGGTCAGTGTTACGCCCCCCTTTCCCCATATACAGTGCAACTCTTCTATAATTATGTCTTTTATAGTAAATAATCCTAACTGTAGGAGTTCTACCAGTACAACTCCTTTATTATGAAGTCTTGCATGGTGAACCATCCCGATTTTTAAGAGTCCATAGAAATGAATTACACTGAATAATAACTAATTTTACCTATTTTTCTTCTTATTATTTTTTTCTCCCATAAAAGGCCCATTTTCTATGAATCTCTGGAATCCTTTATAGTGAAGTAAACCGGTGTACGGACAACTGCCATGCGGATAACTGCCCTGCGGACAACTGCCATACAACAAACTGCCATGCAGACAACTGCCATGCAATATATTATAATTTTATATTGGGTGAATTGCAATGCACTTGTAAAGTTAACCTTTCATGGAATTAATTTGATGTGAAGTATATTATTATTTTAACCTACAATTAAGTATAATATTAATCGTATAGTCCGAAATTGTGCATAAAAAAGTATAAAAATTAATATTGACGGTAGATTCAGAATATAAAGTTGAAGTATAATAAATTCATTTCTTTTTTAAATTCTATTATTTCACATTTAATCCATTTAGCTCCTTAAACAATCAAATGATTGACAAGAAGTGGAAAATCTACAGATGCAAAACTTTCTTTTCAAACATTTCAAAATACAAAGAATAGTACAAACACAAGCTTTACAGGTTAAAGTTTCCAGTGAGTGTGATTTTTCATTTTACTATTTAAGAATTTTTCATTTGGTTAATTAATATTTTTTATGTGTAAAAACTAACTTAGAAACTGAAGTAGTAATTATCTTATTTCTATATTTAAAAAATTCTTACAAAGAACACTTTACTCAGTAACTTTGAAATTTTAATTTGATTTTCTATAGTTTCTTTGTTTCTAGCTCCCACCGATCAGAAATCCATGCATTACAGTTCTTATGAATATCTAAAAAGTGCCAAAATTTGAGAATAATTATTAGTGAAATATGTTTTATTAAATTTCTTATTATGCTAATAACAAATCAACATTATAGTTAATTCATATATGCCCAGTGTTGTGTGAAAGAAACTCTAAAATAGTAAGATGCAAAATCACACTCACCAAAAATTTTAACCTGTAAAGCTTATGTTTATACTATTCTTTGTATTCTGAAATGTTTGAAAAGAAAGTTTTATATCTATAGATTTCAATCTTTTTGTCAACCATTTGATTATTTATGGCGTAAAATGTTAAAGGTCCCCTCCAAGCAAATTTTTTTATTGCTTAAAAACGAGGCTAATGTTTCTTATTATTTTACTTCAAACCCCATCAAATTTGATAGCATATTTTCAATTTTATATGCTTTTAAAGATTTTTATAATCCAAACTCTACAAAACTTACTTTACTTCCGACTTTCAAATTTTCAGTCTGAAGAAGAAGAATGTACACCATTTGTTTTGATTGTCAACTAGGTATTTGGTTTATTAAATCTATTCATTATTCGTTTAAAGGTTTAAATTTGGATGAACTTATTATAGAAACGTTTATATACTTTTAGAAACAATTAATATCTTAATAGAGAGCCAAAAACGCTTTGTTTGTTTAAAAATCTAAATTTACAATCATAACAAAGAGTGTACAATCTTCTTTCTCAGCGTCAGGTTGGAGATTCGCTCGATTGTTGCTCACAGAGTATTAAAAAACTTTAAAAGCAAATAATAAAATACATACTGAACCAAATTGTATTCGGTTTGCGGAATAATGATCGTAGACCTTAGTTCTGTAATATTATGTAATAAACTCATTTTTTTCCCGGAGCCTGGAGAGGACCTTTAAAGGAAATGATTGCAACAAAGAAAGAAATCTACTATTACTTCAGTATTAATTTCAATGCTACTTCATTCACAATATCAGACTATACAGGGTGGCGCAAAAAAAAAGGAAACCATTTTCAAACTAGATTTTATTACAAACTATCGAAGCTAGAAATTTTCTAAAAACATAGTTTTATTCTTTCACTTTTTTTGCATCTATATTGATAATTCGTTAAGAGATACGACAAAAATTGAACATCCAGCAGCGAATTAAAAAAATGGAAATAAAAAGAGCTTGCGCGAGGATGAAAAACACAAAAATAATTTTTTCTCATATGGTAGTAGTAAAAATTGAATCCTTCATTTTGAGGGTTTCGATCAGGAGATAAAAATTAACGACTAAATGATTTATAAAGAAATAGATTTTATCTTCAAAAGCAACTTTCAAATGGTAATTATTTTTGTATTTACTCTTATTTGTTATAAAAAATAGTAGAATTTATTGTTTTTACATCCATATAAAATGAAATACCTCTTATGATTTTTTTTCGTATATTTCGTCTTCACGCAAGCCCATTTTATTTACCTTTTTTTAAATTCGCTGCGGGATGTTAAATTTTTTCATAACTCTTTAACATATTATCAAGATAGATGCAGAAAAAGTAAACGAATAGAACTGTGTTTTTAGAAAAAATTTAGCTTTGATATTTTGTAAAATAAACTAGTTTGAAAATGGGTTTCCTTTTTTTTGCGCTACCCTGTACAATTGACATTTTTATACTGAATGTTTAGGTTAAAATAGTAATATACAATTCATATCAAATTAATTTCATGAAATGTTAAGTTTACAAGTGCATTACAATTCACCCAAAATAAAATTATAATATGGCAGTTATTTTCCGCCTAGCAGTTGTCCGCATGGCAGTTGTCTTAGAGCCAAGTAAACCCTCTATCGTGAACTAATCGAAATTCACTATAGAGGATCGCTTTACTGTACGTACAATCATGAAGTGTATAACAGTAGAAAAAATAGCGGATGCAACAAATTACATTACGGCAAAACATCAGTAGCTTTGTATTTATCACTGTTCATCATGCCCTCTACACTAACACTTGTGAGACTCACTTAATTGCTTCCTTCCTATTTTGGAGACTCACTTGCTTCCAAGCATAGGGGACTCTTCTGATGGACACCATCACATACTTTACGTAAAACCTTTGAAGAAAGTGAACTGCATGAGGTTTTAGACTGACCTGGAAATTATCCCCACATCAATCCCATCGAAAAACTATGGGCTACAATAAAAATAAGGTTCCAGAAATAAAAAAGTCGACAATGGCAAAGCTAAAATGTACTGTAATTAGGACCTTGTATCATGACGAAGAACCGTCTAAAATGTGTTCAAATTTGGTAAATCCATGCCAAATAATGTTCAGCTGCTTGTAAAAATGAACAGAGGTCATATATCTTAATAATTATACCGTTTTTTTTACCATTGACACGTTTTTTTTTTGTATTTTTTGTAAAAAAATCAATTTTGTAAATAATTGTATTATTTCACCACTGTCACAATTAATTTGCACAGCACTGTATATAAGCAAAAAAAATATGACTGGGAATCAAATGACCGGGAACTAAATGGCCGGGATCAAATGGTATGGGGATCAAATGACCAGAGAACTAATGACCGGGGATCTTTTGACCCTAGATCAAGACCGGCCACCCAGAAGATAAAAGGAGGTAAGTGGTTGTAGTGCCAGCAGTTGTAGGTGGTTGTAGTGCCAGCAGGTGTAGAACTGTATAGGTGGTGTATAGTGCCACCAGGTTCACTCTTCAGTCCAACTGGGGACATCAGAGCAATAGTTTTTAATGTCACATCTGTTGCCAAGTAACTCCATTCATCAATTACATCACTAGGCTGTTCAGTGTGCAATGTCAGTGTTGCTCCAATTGCACACAGCATCAACTTTGTCCACATCCTAAGCCAGGTCCACAGTTTACTAGTGAATTCACTTCTTTGTGATTTGTTCCGAGCTACCGTATATCAAGGGCAGTGTAAAAGGATTAATAACTCAAACTTTTGAAAATCATTTATTCTATAATAAAAGTAAACCTAAGCGTGAGTTAGGTAGGTTTTGATACCCAAATAATGTTTTTAACATTTATATTCCAAATCAATATGATAAAATTGAAACAACAGTGGATAGCGGGGAATATTTTAAGTTGGAACTACAGTGGATAGAAGTGAATATTCTACGTTGGAACAATGGTAAATAGCAGGAAATATTTCTTGCGTCTCTGGTAGAATTTATTTATTTTATTTATTGAAACAATATGTCCCTTTCATTTAGATCTCTTTGCCGGGAAAGCTTTACCTTGATCTCTTAAAAAATAGTGTAAATCAGAGTAATACATAAAAAAACATGAGGAATCATAAAAGCCCATTTAAGCCGAAGCTTCAAGGCAACGTTATATAAATTTAAATTCAAGAATCAAATTCAATCATACCAAACTCAAGAGCATTACAAAACAACACAAAATACTAACATTAGCACCTATAATTATACACAAACCAAAATTATCTATTCAAAGTAGTAAAATTATTAGAAAACAGAAATACAAAGCAAATTTTACAATACAAGAGAATATGAGGCTATGTAGAAGTATTTTAATTTTTCTTAAACAGAGGTAGACTGTTTATGGACTTAATTTGAAGAGGTAGTTCATTCCACAACGATATGGCAGCGTACAGGAAAGATCTCCGAGACATCGTCCTCTTGTACTTAGGCAGAACTATACGGACCTCTAATGTGTCCGTAGATTTAACTTCAGATGTTTGTCACTGTCAAACTTGATGGCCTTAAAAGTATACAAATTCCTCAAACTTCAGAATAATACCAGAAATGAAATACTTATAAGTAGGTATGATCGCCATAACCAAGTCCATAAATTGCACTAACAGTTTTGCAGGACAACCAGTTGGTTCAGATTAGTCTTTGTAGCACTACCATAAAGCTCTAATCGATAAGTAAAATATTGATATATCAGGAAAAATACACCTTTTTTAGTACATATGGAGGGATATAAGAGTTAATTTTATACCAAATACCAATAGCAATTTTTGTAGCTATGTAATTAGGAAATTTCGCTTCCTTTATACATTTGTTAAAATTACAGCTAGTACAGGTGATAAAATGTTTGCTATACGTTTAAAAACATACAAGGACTGCGTGAAGGCTGCTTTTATTATTCTTTATAGCGAGTTTATAACTTTATATACTTCATTCTCAGAAAAATCATGTATGAAAAAAGATCTACAATAATTACCATTCAGAAAAGAAGAGAAATTTACTTGACTAGTTGGTATGTTATTAGCAATGAAATTTATATCGAGTTGAACCTCCTAATTGGTGGGACATGCGTACCATATCGTTCCAATAATTAAAATATCTTAGAATTAGCAATAATATGTAACTGTGGGAACCCTTCAAAGAAATGCCATACAGATACAGAAAATAAAACTTTTATGGAAACTGATATAATTCGTAAGTTTTACTAAAATAAATATCTAACTTTATTGCAGTCAAAAAATCAATTTTATTTTTGCTGATGTAAAACATTATGAAATGAATAAATAAATGCAACTTAAAGCATTACCCTCCATAATTTGTGAATGTTATAAGAAATAATTAAACCTTGCAGAGACTTTAAATTATTACTAAAAAGTAATTATCACGATCAGGATCGAGCTTGAGACTTCCTGTTGAACTCTAGAAACACTTACATTGATTTATAGTGGAGAATGTTGTCGAGTTTGTGAATCCAAATAGTTCCATTTCATACAGTTCTCAGTCATTCTTTTTTATTAATCTCGTTACTCCTGAAGAGGAAAAAAAAGTAACTAAATTTAACTTCAATATTTCCGATAAATATATGATTTATCACATTCGTAACTACATACTTTATCCTTTGTCAACTATGATGATTAGATCTTTTTCTTTATGTGTTTTCCCAGCTTATTATAAAAATACTAAAATAAACCCGGTTTTTGAAAGTGGCAAACCAAGTGATAAATTTAACTACGTACCTACCCGTACATCATTACTTCCAACAGATAGCAAAGTGTCAGACCGTTGTATGTATAATCGATTGTGTTTATATATTTTAGTAACCAATCAGTAATTTACCCTCAACACTTTAGGCTTCAGAAAGGCAGAACAACTGTTGATACACTTGTAAAGTTGTGGTATAATGTATATACCTACTTAGTATATTCATAACCATACTTTCCCCTGAAAAATAAAAGACGATAGTTAACTTGTTTGCCTATATCAGAAATTCATTGTGTCTTAGTTTTCGCTTCAGAAACCACACCTTTAGATGAGAAACAATGAAGGAGTTCTACAGTAAATCTATATAAGAAACACTCCTATAAAACGCTTTACACAATACCAATTGTATTTAAATAATCGATTTAAAAGATGAAAATCTAATACGCTTCAACGTTGACAATTACTGGAAATATATTAAAATAGCTATAGGATAATAATAAAACTCCTGTAAAGTGTTTAAATCTAAAATGTAACGCTTATTCTTCTATTACTACCAAAAGACTAAATTACATCACTATACACTACAGGGTGCCCCAAAAAAAGCGATACTCAAATTTCAATGGCTGTAATTCAAAAACTAATAAACTTACAAACAATTGGAAAATCAAATTTTGTTTCTCAACATTTGTTCTATCACTGTTCAAAATTTCAGATGAATCTAAAAATTTCAGATGAATCTATTGAATCGTTTTCTTTAAGCAATATTTTTAGTGACAGATACTAAAATCCTGTTTGCGCACTTTCAGTAAAATATTTATTTCACAATTCGAATTGTTCAAGAAGCACTAACATATTGTTTGCAACTCACTGCGATAAAAAGTGGATTAGATAAATCTACATTCAACAGAATTGTAACTTTGGATTTTAAGAGACATCCTTGAAATATGCACAAACGAAACAAACACCTCGATACCGATCTTCCTCGGCGGCTGAATTTTCCTTAATGATTTTTGCAAAGAAATGTCCGGTTTATGGAGGATATTGTGATTGGCGATGAGACCACTTTTCAATTGAATGCCAAAATAAATTGTCATAACGTTCCCTGATATGCAACGAAGAACCAACCTCCTACTTTCAACCCTGTAAAAGGCGAGGTATTATTGCACCACTATTTCTCCCTTATTATTCTACCTATATATATATATATATCTACATATATTCTTATTATCAGGAATCTACACACAGAGAAACGTTGTTTGTTAAAATGCACATCTGAATTAACTTGTATTTACTCTACACAAAAAATATGGATTCATATTAAAAATGATTATAAACTATAGGTGTGGTGCGTCTAATTTTCATGAGATATTTTAACATGAAAGATAGATAAACATATTTGTCGTTAAAATACTAAGGCAAATGTCCCAAGAAGAGTATACCTCCAATATATCGGACATTATAGTATTAAGTGTAGTATAGTAAATCGGAGAGTGCAATATTAAGTCACAGACAGTAGCTACAAATGATTACCTTCCTCTCCATATTTTAATGTGTATCATCGAGATTATAATTTGGTGATCATTATATTGCAATAACTACTTTAATATTATATACTTATCAAAAGAGGAAGAGAATAAACAGTTGAGAAAAAGATACGATAACAGTAAACCCCTTAATTATAATAATATCAGTGAAATTATTGAAGGATTTCACTAGAATAATTGTAAAAGTGAAGTTAAAATAGGTTCTGATTTATCACACAAGAAATTTAATTAGTAGTACGATTTTCAATGTACGGAACTTTACAGATAGCATACTTGTGACATTGAAATACCGTAATGATCTGATCATTAATATGGGTATAAACAAAGGAAAATAACGTGAATAATTCTTGTTTTTCATATAAATAAGATATAGATTAACGATGTGGATGTACTGTCACCTTATTTTCTATATATATTAATTCATTATACTAAAATATACTCCTTCTGATCCGAAATACAAACCCTTGTATTTGAATTGTGACCCTGTAATGTTGGTAAATAAAATTAGACGTGATAATTCTCTCTCCTATAATATAGGGTCTGCTTTATAAATACTCCCACTTTAAAGAAAATAGAAATCTCAAAGATCTTTTTTTGTATTCATAAATAAATGAAAGAATTAAACTACCTCTGGATGTGCATAATATTAATTTCTTGTCAAGCTTTAAGATCAAGTATAAAAATTATGTCGTTACGTTGTATTCGATCATGATAATTCCTCAAATTGCTTAGGTTGATTAAGTCCTAAATCTACAAATTTCACTATCATACATGATTTAAAGTATTAAAATGTGTGATCATTGAATCCTAACCTATTAATTATGCTTTTTGTAACACTGCTAATCTGTTTAGGTATGAAAAAGATGTTTATTAATAGATTTCAATGCCTTGCACTAAAATACTGGTACACGAATTTGTAGTACTTTTTTAATATAATTTACGAATTAAACTCTTGATTCCGTATTCATAAGATGCCGATATTTTATGAAATTTTCGAAGCGATTACATTTATGTGGTTTGAGAATGTCGAATCCAAGGAATTTGATAGCTAAAATCAGACCCGATAAGGATAGACCCTCATTTAATAATTTCATATACATACTAAATTAGCTTGATAGTTAATATTCAACAAAAATATATCAATAGATAGGATAATTTAATTAATAATTCCTTTTTCAATAAACAAATCAGGCAAGGTATAAGGAAATACAGGTGTTTCCATGTGCAAGTTAGTCTCTACGACTGATTGGGCTCAATTACTCACCAAGTTTGAACTGTAGCTTCACACTGAGAACTGCACGTGAATATCACCTTGAAACATTACCGGCAACCATAAGGACAATCAGGGCTGCTTAAATTACCAGCCAGAGGGAAGTGGCAACAGCGAAGCCTTCCTTCCACAACAAAGCAATAGGAGAGACGTACGGGAGATATAAAGGCAAGAGCATTACCTTCAATACCAGTCTTATGTACGGAGAGTTGGCGATAGGAGGAATTCTGATACGTGAATACAAACCAGTTTTGTGATGAAGGTGTTGGTAACTCTAGTGGTGTGTTTGTCTGCTGTTATGCAGCCAACACAAGGACAGGTTGGTTTATTGGCAGTTTATATTTCACAGTTTGTTTCATTTGATAAGATTGATTATGAGGTGTATCTGGTGGACTGTATTTAAATCTTTTTCTTATATGTAGTATGTACCAAATGAGTACCAGATGATAAGATTATATTAAATTTGAGTCAGGCTAAAAGTTTCTTCAAGTTCAAGGCTCAATTTGATGAAGTGAATTATTACCTTTTATGGTTACTTTGACGTCTCACCTGAATGAGTATGGACTATTTCAATTAGTTACCTTCGCAGAAAGCGGAAGGTTATATCCCAGACCGGCATTTATTTATCATCTTGTTATTCGCATAACTGAAAAAATGTTCAACCAAATTACATAAAACTTGGTGGGATGATTGGTCAATATCCAGGAACCATTTAATTATTAGATTTTGGGAGTGATCGGATCAAAGGTCAATGATCAAGGTCAAGGTCATTTATAACTCAACAACTGAAAAGGTGTTCAACATAATTGTTTGGAATTTGATGTGACGATTGGTCAATGTCCAGGAACCATCTGGTAGAATTTTGGGAGTGATCCGGTCAAAGGTCAAGGTCATTTATAACTCACTAACTCAAAAAGTATTGAACCATATTGCATGAAACTTGGTGGGACGATTGGTCATTATCCACTTACCAGTTTATTAGATTTTGAGAGAGAATGGGTCAAAGCGGTGGCGAAGGTATGCGCTCTACCGAGTACACGTAATCTAGTTATAACTATAATTGTAATAATGAGTATAAAATGAAAATGGTTAGGCAATTAGCTTCGTCCATTTCTAATGATTATTCATACTTACAATATTCTACATAATCTTGTGTAGCATAGGTAGGTATATATTATTAGGATATTTTAACAGTTAATTTTTATTGCACTTCAGGATTACATCATGCCACCTAAATGAATAATAAGATATATATTTGTAACTGTTGTTATATCATTAATTTTTCAATATAAGAAATAACAATAGTAGATTTATCATTATGCGATTATTACAAAATATTAATAACTAGAACGGGCACTTGGTAGAGCGCATACATTCTACGCCGCTTATAAAGGACCTTGACTATCCAAAAATCCTTGAGGTATAAATCACCTTGACCATAACCTTTGACCTGTTCACTCCCAAAATTGTACCACCAAATTTCATGCAATTTGGTTGAATCATTTTGAGTTATAAATGGCATTGACCTTGACCTTTGACCTTTGACTTGTTCTTCTCCTGAATATTGACCAATCGTCCCACCAAATTTCAGTCAACTTTGTTGAATAATTTTTGAGTTACTGAGTTATATATGACCTTGACCTTTCACTAAATCGCTTCCAAAATTGAACCGGATGGTACCTGGGCATGTCAAATAGTCCCGCCAAATTTAAGGCAATTTATTATTGAGTACATAATTTTATTATAAGAATAACAGGAATAAAGAAATGCCGCCTAAATCATTGCCTTTCGCATCTTCGAAAGTAATATAAAACTTAATTCATATGTTCACAGTTAATAATTTCTTAAAGGGATAGTAAAGTCGAAATCAAACAATCGCCAAATTGGTTTTAAATCGATTCAGAATATTTAATTATGTAATATTTGAATGCTCGTTTATTTTTAAAATGTTCATGTAAAAAGTATATAATAAAATTAGCGACACCTAGCGGAAGCATTTGCACTCATTAGTATGTACGTGAGTATGTTTGTTATTTTCATATTAACTTATGTATGCAGTAATCAAGCTTTGTTTACGTCAAAATGGTAAAAAGATTATGTGAATTCGATGACAAGAAGGCATAGTTTTAAAAACAAAGCCATCTCTTCACTTGAACTAGAATCTAGATAGAAACTTATTAAGGTTAGTATGTTTACAAGATGGTGTCACTGATTGTGGCGCCATTTACCGTTAACATTTGCTAAGAAATTAATTATATATAAAATGATATATTTTCATTATTAGATTTTATTGAACATTTTAATTCTACACGAATATTTTATTCTTACTAAGCAATCGTTTGACATTAAAATTGTTAAAATAAAAAATGATTGTACTGCCCCTTTAAATTAAATCATCTTACATCTAATTCGTACATCTTTAAATTGAATTCGGTTCAATGAATATTCTTCCCAGATGATTATCACACATTTTAAATTTGTAGTTGCTTCGAGAAATATGCCATATGCACTTTATTAAGTTAAGAACAATCAGTAATAATATAAATATTAAACTATTATTTCTAGAAGATAACCGAATTTATAGAAAACTGAAGACAGATTTGAAATAGAATTTTTTACTATTCTCATCAAATTTTATCCGCAGAATGACACATTAATGAAAATGATTTCTATGTGGACAACTGATTTTAAGAGCTAGAGAGGTAGAGTGCATTGACTATTTAATACTACAGGAGTAGTTGCATCAATATTTTTGAATATTTTTACCTAATAGGTATCAATATACGTGACAATTATTATTGATTGTTCAATAGTTCGTCCTGAGGATTCTCTCATCCAAACTTTACTTTTTTTCTTAAAATCTTCAGATAATATTGATGCACAGTTTACAAGAACTAGCTTATGACGTATAAAAATTTAAGAACATAATCATTTTCAATAAGTTATTTTGAATGGTTCACTTATATTATTGAATAATTTTCCATTTTCAGACTATCCTTGATATTGTCAAGTCAGAAGGCTTGAAGACTTTAGCTACTGCCTTGGAAAAAGCGAACCTGACAGAAATATTCAGTCAGAAAGGTATAATTATGGTTAATTAGTATTAAAATAGGACTGCCTTTTACAAAGAAAACATTGAACCCTAATAATGCTTACAATTAGGAACTGTTCAAAACCGTTTCACTTAAATCAAGTAAAAAAAACTCAGTAATATCTCCCCAGAATCACTCACTCTGTTCGCACCATCGGATGAAGCTTTCGCCAAGCTTCCTTCAGGAGCTCTGGACGCTCTCCTGGCTGATCCACAAGAACTGAAGGATACTCTCTCCTACCATGCTGTAGTGGGCGCAATGACAAGTAACCTCATCGTGAATAACATGCAAGCTGAGACTTTGTTACCCAAAGAAAATATCATTCTTGATTTCGAAAATGGCGTTTTAAGAATAAACAGACAAATTAAAGTGACAAAAGTTGATGTTGAGGCTACCAATGGCGTTGTTCATGTCATCGATGGTGTCCTATTTCCAATGAGAACGAAACCTGCTTCAGTTGTAGGACCTTCTAATGAAGGGGTAAGTTCATCTATAATAGCTACAAGCTGGAAAATTGGTTTTTCTTTTTTTACATACCTCTGAAAAAATTATTTGAATACATTATTAATAACTTTTCTACTGTATTCAATTAAACAAATTGAAAACATGACACCATATCAATTTTATACTATGGTATTTACAGCCTGGCTTGATGGATTTAGTCGTTAAGAACAAGCTCGGTTCTGTGATGGCTTTGGCGCAACAATCTGGATTATTTCATCAACTAAACAGTGAAGGTAAAAATATACAAAATATATACAGGGTGACACACAAAAAAAGTGTACCCAAATTTAAATTCGCATAACTGTACCTATTGAGGGTACAGTTTTATTTAAAGTATATTTTTGTTATATACTTTTTGTTATATACCCTTCTCCGTCCTCAGTTTAATTTTCATAAAGTTTTAATCATTCTTGTGAATATAACAACGACTTAATTGATGGGTGGTGAAAACAGCTTTGCGAAAATGGTCAGAAATAATGAAATAAGTTGAAACATTAAAAATATCTTTATTAGACAAAATACCCATTAATTAAAACAAATTTATTTCTAAGTTATAATAATATTCATATAACTATTCCTTTTATAAAATATTGACAATCTGAAGAAAAATATTCAAGTACAAAAATGAAGGCACAATTTTAAATTTTTACAAGCTAGGGTCGTTCAAACCTCAAGCAAACAGTACAATCTGAAGACAAAATCAATTTTGTTCAGCAAATTTAAAATTGTGCCTTCCTTTTGTACTTAAACACCTTTTTTCAGATTGTTAATATTTTATAAAAGGAATAGTTATATGAATATTCTTAAAACTTAGAAGTAAACTGTTTCTGTTAATGGGTATTTTGTCTAATAAAGATATTTTTAATGTTCGAACTTACTACATTGTCCGTCCGTTTTCTGACCATTTGCACCCCCTATCAATTAACTCATTATTTTGACAAAAACGATTAAAACTTTATGAAAATTTAACTGTGGATGGAAATGGTTCAACAAACAAAATGGTACCTGAAAGAAAACTGTACCCTCAATAGTTGTTGAAAAATGCGAATTTAAAGTTGTGCCCACTTTCTTTTCTTTCCCTGTATATTCGAATTTGTCGGTGAGGATTCTCACAAATCTTAAGAATGTTACGGAGCAAGTAAAGTTAACGGACCACAGTCCGTTAATTTTACTAGTTTAAATTCGGGTCCGTTATGTTTACTAGCTTCATTTTTGGTCCGTTAACTTTACTTGGTAAAATTATTATATATTTGACCAATAATTGGAATAAGAATATAATCTTGGAATCATAGATATCACATTAAAGGATTTAAGCAGAAGTTTTTTTTTCATTTTTATACCACTCGTTCTTCACAACTTCAAAATGGATCTCGTTTTTATCAATTCTTTCAATTAATAAAATATGCAATATTGATGTATAATCATTAATATTATAATTTATTAGGTTGTATATGTGTAAAATACTAAAGCAAATATTTTTTTAAATTAAAAAAGTTTTCTGGTCCATTAACTTTACTAGCTTAATTTCTGGTCCGTTATCTTTACTAGCTTAATTTCTGGTCCGTTATCTTTACTTGCTCCAATGTTACAACTAGAGATTTCGTTATCATTCTGTTCCATTCTCTGTCTCAATAATCTTAATTGTACCTCCAGGTCCCTACACTCTCTTCGCTCCAAACGACCAGGCAAAGTTTGCTTCAGGAGATATAGCTTCTCTAGGAAAAATAATAACCGACCCAAAGTTAGTAGCCAATCTTCTCAAATTTCACGTGATTCCTGGCGTGATCAAATCTTCAGATATCAAAGATGGCCAATCTTTCCGAACATTAAATGGTCTCAACATTGTTTTCAAGCGAAATACACAAGGAGGTGAGATTCATTGTTCTATATTATATTTCTACAAAATTCGACATAGAAAATGAAACTTTATTTTTGAATTTGGCTTCACATTCACTAGTTCTGTTTCCATTTCTTCAGATATCTTAGTGAACGATGCCAAAGTTCTTTCTCCGGACATAGAAGCTAATAATGGAGTCATGCATATAATAGATACCATTCTTGAACCTGAAAATATGCTCAACACAGTAAGTAAAAACTTCTATGAATTTCATTTGTATTAGTATTATTAATAATTACCCAGGGATAAAGTAATTGTGGAAAAGACAGAGGTTAAGTGGAGCCCACATAATATTCAATTACCTCACAATTATTTTCTTCCCTGAATATGCATGTTCTAACTAGTAGTATTTATATCATTTTTGCTACAATCAATACAATCTCATCACTGTCTTATCTAAATTGGAGCAATGAAATACACAACCCGAATCATTAATTTAGAATAACAGTTTCGTACTTATAGTCTCTATCTTTTCACTTACTCAGAGTGAGGCACCATCAACTGTTTCTCCATCAATCACAGTGAGTGTGTAATGAAGAAAATTTACAAATTTTCATATAATAAACAATTCCAATATTAATTCAAAGATAATTGATATAAAAATTGTCTAAAGGTTTTTATAATCATAATATTTTTGAAAATTTCGTTCTTTGGATGTATAACATTATAGAGGTCAGACAATACCTTCATCTGCATCGGTTTTACACTTTTAGATAATAGTTTGGTGAATCTGGGAGTTCAAGTTAAAATATTAGACACAAATTTAAATTTTCCATATATGTTTTCAGACACAAGGTCTGATGGATGTCATTGCTGAGAATAACCTCCCTTCATTGATGGTGATGGCTCAACAATCTGGATTGTTCAACCAACTAAACAATGAAGGTAAGTCATAACTATTTAATCAAATGAGTATAATAAGTAATTTAGTTAGCTACTTTTGGATCTAATTTATATTCCAAATTAGTTCACTTTAAATTGTTTATCTTTAACATTTTAAATTTTCATCTCAACATGATTTTGCACATTAATCTTCCCTCTCATAACATTATTAGCATTCTATTATTATAATTCGTATTATAATTTAGCTAAGAACGGATCACGATCCCTATATATAAATTCATCACGCTCAAGATTTTTTTTACAAAACTCAAAATTTTTTCTGAAACATAAAATTTTCCGGAAACTGAATATTTTCCGAAAATTCATTCAATCAAAATTAAATTTCCATTAAAAATCCGTTATTTTTAACGGGATAGTACACTAGTTTTATTATAATATTCGATACATATTGGATCGTTGACCTGACATCCATTTACCTCTGCAGGACCCTACACTCTACTTGCTCCAAAAGAAGATAACAATTTTGGAGGGATGGATCCTGCAAAAATAAGAGAAATTATGTCCGATCCCCAAAAAATGGCTCACCTTCTCCAATACCACGTGATTCCTGGAATTGTGAAATCTTCAGACATCAAAGATGGTCAAACCGTAACAACTCTAAATGGTCAAGATCTTGTGTTCAGCGTTAGTACAGAAGGTAAAATAAACTTTACATAATTCGAAAATTTATTATAATATACATAGTTTGGAATCAAGCTGATCTCCTTACAATATGAAATATTTCAAATTAAAATAAATTATGTTACCTTTAACCATAAATCATTTTGATATTAACCATAATGAAAATATATTATATTATAATCTATTAATTATTTTTCTCTCTTAGGTGTATCGGTAAATGGCGTCAAAGTTCTAAAAACTGACATTATTGCTGGAAATGGCGTCATCCATGTAATCGACAACCTTCTAGTGCCTAAGAGTGAGGGAAGTGCGGTAGGTAGAACAAACTTTCGTCAGAAGGTTTGAAGTTATTTTGAAAAATCCTTAAGTACTCATGTAATTATATTTCTTGCCTTATAAATTTTTTTCAAGAACAATGATAATAACAACCATCCTTACTAAAAAATGAACATCCATTTTAACAGGACAACACACCTGGATTGGTCTCATCATCTCTCCCAGTGAGTTTTAATGCTATAGTATTAATATGCAAGATGTAAATTTTTTTATGCATTTCGTATTAATTTGATGAATTTCTTATTGATACATGATTATTTTCTACGTTTATTTTTAAAAATACTCTGTGTGGGCATTTTAAAATTTACTATTTATACAATAAAATTATATCTTATCAATGGAATCAATTTTGTTTTATTACTTGAAGCTCCAATCGAACACAAGGGGTTTCTATTGTAATACGAATAGTTAGATTTAAAAATAAATTAAGAGGAAAATATACCTTCTCATTCGTCTTATTTTCTGATTCGGACAACTAAGAACCATATCTGAAATCGAATAACTAACTAATATAAGTTAACCAAAATATTTCCTTTGAAAATGAATAAATGCTAGCAAATTTACCGCTCTAAGCAATGATATTTGGTAATGTTGACATTTGAAGTTCTAATTACTCATCACTCTACTTTTTTTTCAGAGTATTTTGGAAGTCCTCGAGAGTTCTGGAGGGACATTTTCCACTTTGTTAGAGGTGTTCAAAAGGACTAACATGACGAATCTTCTCACCCGAACAGGTTGGACATTCAACTCATTCAATGAATACTGTTCTAAAAACAAACTTCATCAATTCATATTCATTGATTATAATATCAATTGCTTATTTACTGACGCATAATAATTATGTAAAAGGTTTTTAATGAAATTAATTTGAATTAAGGAAAATTTCAATTATACTTTTGTAGTTCATATTAAATCTGCATCTAAATTAAATAAAAATTGTTGTTTGTAAGCTGATAAAGTAATATACACCGAATACCTTGACAGTACGTAATTTTGTTGTTAGTATGTTTTGTAAAATGAACAACTTAGCTGTGAGTGTTAACTTTTATTCGAAAACAAATTAACATAAAATGTTTTCTAAATATTGATTGCTAGAACGAGAAATTTACACTGAGCGTTAACAATAGTTATGCTATAATTCAAAAATATGCTCTCGTTATTAGCTTAAATGAATATAATGTTTCACACCGTTTTTTATATTTATTGCAGACCCACTCACTTTCTTTGCTCCAAATGATGAAGCGTTTAGCAAACTCTCACCAATCAGTTTCTACACTGACCACGAGTTGAAGAACATCCTCTCTTACCATTTGCTGGACAGAGCTGTTAAGAGTCACGAGTTCTTGAATATCACTCAGTCTAATACTTTATTACCTGGTAATAACATCTCTCTGCATTTTTTTGATGGCGTTCTGAAAATCAACAAGAAAGTCAATGTACAAAAGTCCGATGTCGAAGCCTCTAACGGTTACATTCATGTCATCGACAGTCTTTTGATTCCGAGAACAAAAAACTTGGATGCTTGCGACAGTGAAGTAAGATAATCTTTTATTATTATTCTCTTTTAATTATGTTTTCCAATATTACTTACCATTTCTTTATAAAACTCTTTCTGATCCTCTTAAATAAATATACTTTAATTGACAATCAACTTATTTTATAGGTAAGTAATATAATACATAAAAATATATGAAATTCAATAAGCTCGATTATCATGGAAGTATAGGGCATCTGTTTAATAAATTTTATTCACTTATAAATATAATAAACATCAAACTAAAACCGAAATGAGTAATTGCACGTGGTTTATAATAAACTATAAATATTTTTTACTTCAGTCCACCCTTTAATTAACCATGCAACTACATCTTAATTTTGTGTTACACTTTCAGGATAAGTTATCTACAATTCATCCAGCGTTCTCTTCGATGATGAATATAACAAATGAAAAATTTGGATTGTTCGACGAACTTGGGCCTGGAAGTAGGTATTCTGTAATCTGTTGAATGTATTTTTGAGAATTTATCTTATGCTAAAAGTAATTGAAGCTATTACACAACAATAGCACTTTACATATCAAACACATCGTATCTAAATATTTAGATAAGGTTTCAAAAAGTTCATGGATACCGCACGATTCTATTTTGAAACGCTCCAGTCGATTAGTGTTCAAAATATAGCCAATAATTGGTGTTGTGGAAGAGATCGACCTACTTTTCACTAAACTTTTTTATTTCTGGACCGATTGATTTCAAATTTGCAAGGTATATGTAACTTCGCAAAGAATACACATTTTGTTCGTATAATTTTTTCGATTTTGATAATAGCAAAAAAGTATTTTGTCAATATAAAATAAAAATGGTAATTTTCACCGAATTTTGTCGGTCGATCACCTTAATTGGTTTTCAAATTACTGTAAGGGGATAATTACCTTTCATTTTATTTCAGTTGGTTACACGCTTGTGGCTCCAAATCTTGAAGCCAGATTTGCTCCATTAGACCAACTTACAAACGGGAAAATAATGAGTGACCCGAGAATGATTTACGAACTGATGAAACAGTACGTTCTTCGTTTCAATATTCAGTCAGCCAATATTGAGAGTGAGAATAATTATGAAACTTTTGGTGAAAAGTTCGCCGTCTTCGGTCGGAATTCGCAAGGAGGTAAATTTTATTATTTTGAACATTTAGTTTTATAGATTTAGTGATTTGTTGTTGAACTTACCAGAGAAAGTTGACTTATCTATTTATAATTATTTTACATGAAAAACATTATTGCACGTCTTATGAGACTGTTAAATTGCCCTTTAATATTTTTGGGGGGTGAATTATTATTATTCATCTAGTTTCTAATTAGATGATATTTGATATCTGATGATAATAAAAACTTGTCCGATAGAGCAACTTGAGTCTCCGGGTCCTTTTTATGTACATTTCTTTACTTGAGGTATATTATTTGAATTATATGGAACTGACTATACATGGAAAAGGTTTTAGGAAAGGAAATAAAAACACAGGCTTGGTTCCTTAATGATTGTAATCTGATTTAAGTTGGAATAGTACAAAGTTCTAAGAATTCCGCACAAGTCTTTAAAATAAAGGACAGTGTATTTAATAGTTATATCACCAATCACAACATAGGGTTTAAATAAACTAGGGGTTTGAGTAGCCAACTCACAACGCCCATTGGCGTGGCCAAGTTCCAACCGGGAACAGGACCGAACCATCAACAATAGACTATTGAAAACTATGAACGCGTTAGCTAGATGTTGACAGCTTAAGTAGGACTGACAAGGAGGGTTCAACCTTCCAGTGGATGAATACACTTCTTTTAAGTTGCCGATAGTACTGTCCAAAGGTGTTTTTCTACTCACAGCAGATATAAATAACACACAATGCATTATTTGAATTTAACACGCAAGTGTTAATGGCTTTGAATACGAAGAGCATATACATCGAACAGAGTTCTACTGATTGTTCTTAAGTAAAACCTGATTTTCTAATAAACATTCAATTTAACTACCATAACGATTATTATTTCAGAATCTATTGTTAACTTAATACATGATCAGAAATGTTACAAGTTTCCTAACTATTAATTAAGTATTTAAATTAGAATAATTGAAATACTTACTTAAGTAATTACAGAATTCCTTTTAAATTAATTAAGTACTAATTTCAATTCTATCTAAAGGAAAGGAACTCCCTAATACTCAATATTTCTAAGTTATATATCTTAGTTACAAAGTTCATGAAGTTACATAACTGATTACAAATTTACATTCTGAGTTACAAGTTATAAAGTTGTGTTCTGAGGTTACAAGTTATATTTGCGGCTTACATCAAAAGCTATTCGTTTATAATTATATTCGAGTGCATAGCGAGAATAACATGATTTTCTCCAGAATTATTTATAAAATAGCAAAAATATAAACAGCCACTCTCTAATAGATGACTCTGCTTCAGTCTTGTTAATATTTTGTATTATTCAATGTATAAAAATATTTCCCAATAATTATTGTAAGATTGAATAAAGTTTTATTATCTTTAATTTCAGGTCTCACAGTCAATGGCTTCAATGTTTCATTTTCTGACGAAAGAAACTTCAATAAAATCATTCACTACATCGACGGTTTCTTTCTGCCTGATAGTTTTGTTAATCCAGTAAGTAAACTATCATTAATTGTCATTCCATTATGAATATAACTTTAGATTTTATTAAAAGTTTAATATACCTGTAATATGATATGGGATGCAAGGGTTGTATAAGGATTTATTATAAAAGGACAATGAATTAAAAATGTATTGTCCTATATACCAGCCCTCGCTGTTATAACTTTAAAAACAAATACTAATATTAAAAAAAAAATACTTCTAGGTATGCTTTGAGGAAGGAAATTTTTTTATATAATTACTTGAAAAAAATGAAATACCTGATGTTTAAAGGGTTAAACATTGTGTATGAACTTTTTCTCTCTTGTTGATAAATCGATTATTGAATAAATATTTGTAATTTCTTTAAAAAAATTATTATCTTTAAAAAACAATGTATAGCTAAACGAGAAAATTTTATATTTTAGACTTTTATTTAATAATATGTATTGCCCGAGTTTACAAGTGAATGAAAGTAATCATGATCATTAATCAGAGAATTTGGCAATTTAATAAATATGGCACTACCAATAATAATTTGAATTGAAATAGAGAAAATTAATACAAATATTCTGAATAAAACAATAAACTATATATCAAATTGATTTATTATGAGAGATCAATTTTCTAAGGAACTGAACATAAGTTAAACATTTTTTCAACGAATATTTGAATTGAGTGACAATTTTGAATTAATTGAGCAATAATTTATGCTTCAAATTGAAATAGGGAATATAATATGGGTGTCCTTATCAGGCTCGACAGAATATTTTCACTTTCTTAGCAGAGCTTATACCTTTTTTCACTCATTTTGTGAATTCATCTAACATGTTTCACAGCATTTTTCATTATGTATTATTCTGCACTAGAATCATCCAGAACATCACACGAAGATGAAAATTCTCTTTGATTATCAAAATTCACCATAAACCATGGAAACCGAAGTCATATGAAAGACCCGTTCTTTGGAATATACGAGAAATTGATCAGAATAAAATTTACCAGTTGACATATATTTTTATTATTATGATTATTTATTCATTCCAATCACAGAGAAACACTAACAAATAATCGTTTAGTTACGTTGAGCAGTGGAATGAAACCTTTAGCTTTACATTGCGAAATGCCCACCGTGGACACGCTATTTTATTTGTGTAATTACTAGTACTAACCAAGAATATGAACCATACAAAATTTAATTCAATTCCGTTATTAGTACATATATTGTGGAATTTCTAAACTCCCGCAATGCAGTGGATACCTACTTAGTTCAGACTCCCGCACGCAACGTGATAAAGAAACTAATTTCATTAATCTCAACTGCAGCGCTAATTATCATGTACCGATGCTTTGCTTTACCTTTGCCCTATTTGTTTGCATGTTTCTATTCACGTTTTAGCTTTATTTCTAATAATTTTAGTTTGTGATAGATTTTTAAAATAGGTAATCTTAATCATTGTCGTGTATTTAGGATCGAGAACAGTTAATGTTTAAAAATTCGTTGAAAATCAGTTGATTGTGTAAACAAACAGATCGCAGTACCATCCCAGGCGAGAAAGATTTATTTTTGAGATATTTAATGAATATCCCTGGAATATATCCTTCTTGCCTGGGATTATTGCCGATGATGTGATCATTCCTGTTACAGATGCATATAATAATATATTTTTTTCTGGTTGTTCATAAGTGTATAACCAATTGCTAGAAATATTTTTTTACAATAAGTAACACTATTTTATAAAAGTTCACTGCCCCTTTAATGAAACTAAGTTGACAATATAAAACTCAAAATATAATTTGTTTAAAAGAAGAATAATATACAATATATCCAATTTACAACTTTTCATATCTCAACGCTGTCGTTATTTACAACCAACATCGAAAATTGAGAAAGTTATAGTAGAAAACATCCACAACAAGGTTAAGAGAAAAGCGAGAACCAAAACACTTTCATTTTCATTTCAAACATCATCAGAGAAAACTGCAAAGTAAATACAATAAACCTCTGATAAAGGTTAAGATAGAATAACAATTTGGGTCTCCAATTATACTTCGGTAGACCCACCACAACTTTCACTGTTCTAGGTACGCATAAATTACATAAGTTAATCGTCTACTTTTCCAGACAGGTTTGATGGAAGTGATAGTGGAAAATAGGTACTATGATGCAGGGTGGTTGTTTGTAAATTCAAGACTGTCCAAACTATTAAATGATGGAGGTAAGTATCTAGATTGTAGTATACGATAGTTTCTAGTTAAATATTGAAATATAACATCATTACATTACATAACTAACATCTTTAACATAAAAGCATTTGGTGCAAGACTATCAATTGGGTGATATAATTCATTTTGAGAATCAGAACATTTTAACATTTCGGCATCACATTATTCTACAATCGAAACACATCAAAAACTTGTCTGAGAATGAATGCCACAAAAGTTGGCTCCAACCCAAGAGAGAAGAAAGCAATGATGGGTTGTAGTAGATTAAGTATATTCTTTTCCAGAACACAATACCAACTTAAATATGGAAAACATATATGTTTTACAGTGTGTGGGCAAAGTCCTTGGACAAATTTACACATCCAATTTAACCTCTAAGTGCCCTAAGTTTTCAAATTTATAAAAATTGAAATAAAATCAATTATGTTCCATAACTTAGTTTTAATTCCAAGTTGAGTGATGCCAGTGCAGCCACTATATGAGTTCCATCACTTGGGCAAGACAAACTCCGAGATAGTGAAACTTCTTAAAGCTCGAACATCAATTTTGTTACACTGTTAGGATGTTTGGAAAAGATCGGCCTCGAAGTAAATGACCACAATCTTATCAGACACTAAGAGTCATTATATTTGCCAGAGCGCGAATCCGGCGCAACCCAAAGAGATCCATGAGGAAAATGGCCCTTTGACTTCAATGTGAGTGTTAATAAAATAAAAACACTGTTAAAAAAGATTTGGAGTTATTACTTCTCAAAATGCAAACTCTTCAGCTTATCAAACATGTTAAAAAAATACTGGCTCCAGCGAAGATTTTTCTTAGGTAGTTAATGGCAGTAAGGACTCGGATGACATAATTTACTGGGATGAAAAAGTCTTCACTGACGAGACATTCTGCAACCGACAAAATGACAAAGTCCTAACAAAATTCTCTGCAGTCTTTCCTGACTCAATGAGAGCTGTTTTCCGACGTGAGATATCTTCTTCCGTCATTGTGTGGGCAGTCATATCAAGAACATGAAGTCTTCCCTATTCTTTGTAAAAGTGAACACAAATTCGTACATTGAGACGATTTTTATTCCTACACTTCAAGAAGCCAAAAGAAAAATAAACCGTTCACTTTCCATCAAAACGGCACACTTTCACTCATGTTCAAGAAAACCCAGAAGTGGAATCAAGTCCTCTCTCTTTGTTTCTGGAGCAGTAAACGCCTGTGCTTCTTCTTATGTGTCAATTGAAGTTCTGAAACGATCCTCGAAAAAGCATGGAATAAAAATTTTCAAGAAACGCTTCGTAAAGCAGCCGAGAGTTTCCGTATCAAATTTGAGCGAATAATTTAAGTCAGGGATGAACACATAAAATTAAATTTTGTAAAATTGTTCACAAATGTATGGTCGAACTTATTCTGAATTAGTTTACAGTTTAACTTTCTCTGCACCCTGTATTTGTTTATCACATTCAAATGAGACTATTTAATAACGTTATTCTCTGTCCAGGTCCATATACTATACTAGCTCCTATAGATGACTACTTGTCCGGTGGAATAAATCCTGCGATGAAAGCTGAGATTCAGTCTAATCAAAGCGTGAAGGAACATTTAGCGAAGTACCACGTCATTCCTGGTGTCCACATGTCGTATGACCTGAAAAATCAGAAAACCGTCACAACTATGAATGGACAGAACATTTCGTTAAGTAACACTGAGGCTGGTAAGTTGTTAAAGCAGAAGAATCGTTTGATGAATTATTCTTCATAAATATACATATATGGATTTTATCCATCTTAGTGAAATCCTCTTTATTCTGTAGGTTTGACGGTAAATGGTATCAATGTGGTTCAAACTGACATTTATGCAAGCAATGGAATCATTCATTTAATTGAAGACATTCTGGTACCTGGGAATGAATTACATAAGGTCTCTATTGAAATTAATCTCAATGTGGTTCAAACTGACATTTATGCAAGCAATGGAATCATTCATTTAATTGAAGACATTCTGGTACCTGGGAATGAATTACATAAGGTCTCTATTGAAATTAATCAATATTTTGAAGACAATTTCCTCAGAAAATTGATAAATAATCTCACGAAATCTCTTCTCTCTCAACAGGCTAATTTGGTGGACACGTTAAGGGCTTACCAATTTGACATTCTCGCATCGATGATAGAAGTTGCTGGTCTGGAAGAGATTCTCTCCGCAGAAAGTATAACTAAAACAATTCTATTATATATGAATAAACAATGACAATAATTATATTGCATAAATCATAATTTGAATATTCTATCTGTTTTCCAGGTTTTATCTTCTTTGCACCAACTGATTCAGCTTTTGATGCTTTGTTCTCTCCTGAAGAAATGAATTCTCTTATGGTGAACTAAACCTTCCTAATATAAAAAAAATAATTAGATTACATTCACTTATACGCAAGCAGTTTCATAATTACTCTCTATTTTCATTTAAAGGTCAGCAACAGAACTGTATTAAAAGAAATTTTGAAATACCATGTGACAAACTTCGTGAATGACCTCAAATTCACTCAAGACAACACGTTTGGGACCTTGCTCGGGGAAGACCATAAATTACGAACCAACACTTATCGAAGACAATATGAATTTGGTGAAGTGAGTGAGCTGTATTAATTAAATTATCCCTCTTTTGTGTGGTAAAAAGATAAAATTATTACCTTTGAATTATTCTATGTATTTTCTATAACACATTCTTATTATGCGTTAAGCCGGTGACATCATTCCCTACCATTGATGGAGAACCAATCAGACGAAGTATTCAGGCACTCAATGGAGTGATCCACGTTATTGACGGACTGTTAATACCACCAAAAGGCAACGTGTCTGCAGTCCTAGAGGATGAAATCGATTTGTCGACTTTCAACTCTGCTATCAAGATGGTGGGACTCGATACCTTGCTGTCTTCAGGTATAATAATAATATCTAAATTTTATATTTGACTTATTTGTGCATTTCACTTATTTTTTCTAATGACAAGAATTTTGTTTAATTGTATAATGGTCTTGAATTGATTTATTTGCTTAATAATGGTGAATGACTCAATATTAAAGCTTATTTTTTCAATCCATTAAATATTATTAATGTTCATCAGATGGAAACTTAACAGTCTTTGCACCAACGAATGCAGCTTTCAAGAAATTACCAGCTGAAAAATTAGCCAATATCCTGAAGGATGAAAAGAAATTGTCACTCCTTCTGAAGAGTCATATGCTGCCAACAGTTGTTTATAAGTCTGGTCATCGTATCAACATAGAACAAACCATTGGACTAGGCAATGTAAGAATATATACACCGAATAATAAGTAGTGATCCATCTAGATATTAGACGGTTCTCTAATATTTCTCTCTCTCACTCCTAGTAAATAAGGTTTCTCTTTATAAAATTTCCCCCAATTATGCAATGAAAAATTCCAATGAATGATGTACAAATGATCTGATCTTTAACCAAAATTACAATAATTCAATTATATTTTGACAGCTTATGATGAATAAGGAGTATATTGAAGATGGTATCCCAGCAACAGTCACCAACTACCGAGTGAAAGCAAACATCGAACAGTTCGACCTGAAAGCTGCCAACGGAGTTGTTCACAAGATAGACACAGTTCTTGATAGGGGATTCTTTACTTAGAAATATTCTTAAAAAACTAATTAAGGATGGCATTGAAAAGCAGAGTTAGTGACCTAGTAAGCAATAAAAATAATGAATTTGTACGTGAATTAAAATTATTCAATCTCCAATTAATTATGAAGGCTAGCTTATATGAGATTGAAGGAAACAACAAAACTTACGCATCCCAATCTAATATGTTAGACTCATTAATTAATTTAGTTTTTTTCTAATTTTCTGGATACCTTAAATGAAAACTAAACAGATCCATGGTCTAGTACCATGGCAAATAAGTCAAGACATCAAATTAAACTGAAATTAAAGCAAAGTGTGGTCTTGTTGGGCGGGTTCCAGAACACTTCAAAATATTTAAGTATGCACTTACCTTTTCGCCAGATTTAGCATACCAAACCGCAGTGTGGAAGTGGGCACTATGGAGAATAGTGTGGAGGTGGGCACTTCAGGATAAAATCTCGCGTCACACTATGGCCTGTGGTGTGTAGTGCTACTTCAAAGTGCTAGTGCCCTATTTAACACACTGTCCTTTATTGCTGTCAATGAATAAATTTTATTCTTTGCTGATGTAAATCATTATGAAATAAGTAAATAAATGCCGCTTAAAGCCTTACCTTCAACAATTAGCGAATGTAAGAAGGAATGAGTTAACCTTGCAGAGACTTTAAATTATTACTAAAAAGTAAAGATCACGATCAGGATCGAGCCTGAGACTTCCTGTTGAACTCTAGAAACACTTAGATAATAGATTGATTTATTAGTGAAGAATGTTGTTGAGTTTGTGAATCCAAATAGTTCCATTTCATACAGTTCTCAGCAATTCGTTTTTATTTTAATCCCATTACTCCTGATGAATTAAATAACTTTGTAATTTACAAAAAATATCTAACTTCAATATTGTTCCCATAACTATTCTTTTCACATTCGTAATTACGTACTTTATCCATTGTCAACTATAATGATTAAATCTTTTCTTTATGTGTCTTCCCAGCTTATTATAAAAATACTAAAATCAACTCGTTTTTTGAAAGTGGCAAACCAATTGATGAATTTACCCTATAAACAACGGTCTATCGTTTCGATATCTTCTTATGTCGAATTCAAAGCTGGGACAGCGGATATCTGAATTTATTAATTAATTTTAATCAAATCGATACATGAAAAACCCTGAAATCGACATCATACATCTCCTTCTATTTTAGATGTCGAATCAATATATAATTTAATACGTCGAAAAATAGTAACGAAATCGATAGATAGATATTTTTCAATGAAAACGATGCATAAATCTAAATATAAAAACGATGTGTATTCGATGCGTGTAAAAAGTTATAGAAAAGCTGTTATGATCATCTCATATTTTCTGTCGTCTGTTATAGTCGTATAAAAATACAGTGAAACTCCTGAGTTATTAAATTTTTATTTCTTCATAACTCAGAGCCACTTCATAGCTCAAGGACACTGATTCTTTTCTATGATCAAAATCTTTGAGAAAATTACAGTCTTTGAGTGAGAACTGGACAAAATTCATGACTTATATCGTTTTCTATAATTGAAACAAATTTGAAAATACTTCATAACTCCGCGGTGGTTCTAGGTATATTCGACCCTGGTAAATTCCACCCCGGTATATTAACCCCGGGGTATATTCTACCCCGGTAAATTACACCCCTGTGACAATGCTCATTTAGGTGACCCCAGCAAACATGAATGTATCTACTCGATGTCTAAACGACTCTGTATAACCTCTCTTCCGACATCGAATACCAGTAACAAATTAGACATGGTGACATCAAGTAGACATCAATCCGATATCCGTTTGCACCGCTAAACCGCATCATATCAAGTATATTTGGCATCGAAGCGATACCGTTATAACAGCGTTGAATAGAAAGATAAATTACGACATCCAACATACATAGGTATTCTGCATCGAACAGACGCCTAATTATATATCTAATATGCTTCGAAACGATATCCACTTGCATCCAATAAATAAATAAATTAAAATTGAAAACTCTAACTACATTGATATAACGTATTGTACGTTTAGGTGCATAAATTTGATTTATGTTACATTATGTTATATGTAAATTAAATGGGAAGAAATGAAGTGATGTGTCCGGGTATCGTTCGTGGGTCCTTCCGTCATCGTGCCTGTACCTCCGTTACATTGCCACCGTGGATGCATTTTACCATAAAAAAATTGATATTAAACAACCCGGAGATATATACTTAAAGATATTTTAAAGTGAATAGAACAATACAGGCAAGCACCGCTTTTAGAAACAGAAAATCACAACTCATTCTTATTACAAATTGTAATGAGTTGGTCAAATTTTTATATAATTGTAACTCCTTAAAAATTTCGTTTTCTTTGAGTTCAAATTAAAGAAAATGTTTTGAGGCCACGGCTTAGAATACCTAGAGATGAAAGCTCTGTGATGAAAGTTCAAAGTAATAAATGCATTAATTAAAATTTGACCATAGATTAACTCTCACTCAGTAAGTATAGGTCATAATAGTTGAGTAATAAGTTTGACATTTTGACTTATATAATTGTTTGATATATAACAGGAATTTTGTGCTCTGTGAAATAATTTTAGCAGTAGGGTATATGTTCCAAGTTATTAATAGGGTATATATTTTCGAACACGTGATAAAGGAAAATATATTGTAATTGTTATTTAACTACTATTTAATTAGTAACATAATAGCTGAAGGCATGATACCAATTGAAATAAAAGTTAAATAATGATTATTATATAGAGATTTATTGAGTCCGATTACCACTTCAAGTTTAATTATCTATAATGTGAATCACTGAGTTTTAATCGTCTCATTTGCAGCTTTTGGCACTAGGTGAAAGCTCAAGTTATCGGATATGGGGTTCCGCATTATACATAGAAAAATTATTTATGTATTGATTTTTATTTCTTAACTTGTATTTTACGTACTGGTATCATGGATACCAATTTAAGTAAGAATTGAATAGTGATAATTAATATATTTATTTCTTATGTATTCGAAAATGTGGAACCGTCCGATAACACAGATTTCACTCTAAAATGGAAAGTCAACTTTTAATTATTTACGTTTAGTAGAGGTTTAACGTCTGCTTCGGAACAAGAGGCCATGTCGCTGACGTCAAAAGGAAATGAAATACAAGGGACTGGAAGAAGCAGTCAGAAAAGAAAGTAGCTCCATGGACAAAGTCATGAGCTCATGGATGCTGAAAAGCTACTCCGTGAATGCTGTCACTTACCGAGGAATGTGACAAAAATGGTCACAAGCACCGGTGGCTGCACTCCAGGATGGAAGAGGGAAATGAAGAGGTGATAGTAAATGAAGTCAACGAGCCTACCTAACACATAATCTAAGATCTCGTACGTAATTGTAGAGCATAACCCTAGCGCTATCCTCTAAAACTGCTTGAAGAGCTAAAAACACTAGAAACATGATAAACATAAAATAGACAATACATAATCCAAATTACAACAGTTTGGGTCCCAATGGACGCCACCCCACTTCTCTTCTATTCACCAAAGACAGCTTCAGGAACCCCTCGGGGCTTATTTACAATAAGCAGTTTAGAATAGATTCATACCAATAAATGCACTGGCCATCGAAAAATCACTTGATTGGTTATCCATTTCATTTTCACGGTTCTGGAGGAACACTGTTCAACAACCGATGTTCCAATATCGCTTACTTTACGTTGATCCAGTGTACAATCGCACTAGCGTGCCAATGCCTGATCGTACCTTTACAACTGCTGTAGTCCCCCATAAGTGTATTAATAATTATTGGGTATAGTTTGAAGGGAGCACTACGTACGTTATATAGAAAGGTACAATCCAATTGAATAGAAATTATTCCTACATTTCTATACGTATTATAAAACAGGAAGATAAGAAAATGAATTTCCAAATTTGAATTTTTTTTTTAAAACTACGTATCTTTTTTCACACTTCTGGTCGAAGTATAAATTCAGATATCGTTTGCAAACAGACATGCCGACGTCAAGATGATGCTGTTAAAACCATGTATTGGTTTTCGTGTTTCTACTCGAAGAGTAATTTCATATATCATTTAGAAACAGACATTCCGATATCTACTATGAGTCGAAATGGTTGCTAAGTCGATACCCACCGTTAGCGCTTCGAATTCGACAGCAAACGGCATCGAATCGACATTCATATGTTTGTTGAAACAATGAAAACTCAAAGAATTTATTTTTTAGATGGCCAGTTGTTAAATAATTCGTACCGATGAAAAAATAACTCATACGATATCCTGAGAGATTTAGACATTATTTAGAGGTAGCTCAAGTCAATTGAAATTTTATCCTAATAAAAATACAAATATTATTAATATGGTTGTTTATTTCAAAGTGTACGTTTTGAAAAAGTTAATATTTATACCTTTTCAACATGAAACTGCACATGTGCTCCTACAACAATGGTCGGATGAGGTATGGAAAGGGTCGACTGGCAGAGACAAACCATTCAATGTTTTCGCTCTTTGCTTATAAGTTGCTGTTTTTGATTCTAGGATCAAATTCTCCGCGATCAAAATTCCTCAATGTAAAAAAAGCAATAATTTCCCAGTCTTAAAACCCTGAGCAATAATTCCCCTCCCCATCAAAATCTTTCTGGTTATAAAAACATGTAAAAAAAAAGCCTTCGGTCAAAAACCACCACTTTCACAAGAAGTTAAAATACCATATTCAAAATGAAATAAATATAACAATAAATATTATAATTATGACCTCATCTTACAATTAATATCGCTGTTGTGTTGGCGATAGAGAAGATAATCAGATTGAGATTGAAAATCTAAATACCTTAACTTTTAAAGATCGTTAACACAACCTTTCTTCTGTTTTGTCACATGTGCCTGTGATTAGCTAGCAAAAAGTTAAATTTGATACAGTGAAAATGCAAGTTACAGAGTATTACATAATTATAAAATTAATAAATGACTAATATTCAAAACTAAACAAACCAAACCCGTAAAGTGGGGTGGAATATACCGGGGTGGAATATACCTAGGGTGGATTATACCTGGGTGGAATATACCGGGGTAGAATATACCGGTCACCCTCCGCGGTGCATTTCATAATTCAGGTCTTTCATTACTCGAGTGAACTAATTACTCACCTATATATACTGAGTGAGAGTTAATCTATGGTGAAATTTTAATTAATTCATTGAAATTTCATCACAGAGCTTTCATCCTTATTTAGCTAAGTCGTGGCCTCAAAACATTTTCTTTAATTTGAACTCATAGAGAATGAAATTTTTAAGGAGTTACAATTTTATAATAATTTGACCATCTTATTATGTACAATTTGTAATAAGAATAAGTTGTGATTTTGGTTATAAAAGCCGTGTTTGTCTATATAATAATATTCAATTAAAAATATCTCAAAGTATCTCCAAGTCGTTTAATATAAAAAAAAATTCTGGTATAATGTATCCACGGTGGCACAGTGCCAAGGTACATCTACCTGACAACAGGTTATCTGGAGCAGG